>BQNB010166192.1:0-13395 GCA_026074375.1 Tanacetum coccineum | reverse complement strand
TATGATACCATTTGGGTGATTGTTGATCATCTTACAAAATCTGCTCACTTCCTACCAATGAGGGAAACGGATCCCATGAAGAGGTTAATGAAGCTTTACATGAAGGAGGTAGTCACCCGACATGGTGTGCCTATTTCTATCATCTCCGATCGTGATGGTAGATTCACATCACTATTCTGGAAGGCACTTCATAAGGAATTGGGAACTCGATTGGACATGAGTACGGCCTATCATCCCGAAACTGACGATCAAAGTGAAAGGACTATCCAAACTTTAGAAGACATGTTACGCGCTTGCGTGTTAGACTTTGGAAAGAATTGGGATAGACATTTGCCGTTGGTAGAATTCTCTTACAACAACAGTTACCATACCAGTATAAAGACTGCACCATTTGAGGTACTGTATGGGTGAAAGTGTAGATCACCTGTGTGTTGGGAAGAAGTTAGAGATGCTCAGCTTACTGGTCCTGCAATAATTCATGAAACCACCGAGAAGATCGTCTAAATCGAAAGAATAATCCAAGCCGCTCATGACCGACAGAAGAGCTATGCAAACATTAGGCGTAAACCAATGGTATTTCAAGTTGGTGACAGGGTCATGTTAAAGTTTCACCTTGGAAAGGAGTTGTGCGTTTTAGCAAACGGGGGAAGTTAAACCCTAGGTATGTCAGCCCTTTCAAGGTGATCGAGAGAGTCGGAACTGTTGCCTATAAACTTGAGCTACCACCACAATTAAGCCGAGTTCATAACACGTTTCACTTGTCAAATCTGAAGAAGTGTCTGTCCGATGAATCACTAGTGATTCCATTGGAAGAACTACGTGTTGATGACAAGCTCTACTTTGTGGAAGAACCAGTAGAAGTTATGGATCGTGAAATCAAACAATTGAAGAGGAGCCGCATTCCCATCATTAAGGTTAGATGGAACTCTAAATGTAGTATATTGGATATCATAACACAAGCATGGATGATTGGGTTGGAAAATTATCTAGAGAGAGAAAGTGAGGTTTCTAGTGAGAGAAAAACCAAATGAAAGCTTTGTGATAAAATGAACAACCAACCCCTTCCCATGGCTGGAAAGGGGTTTATATACATGTGTTTGTGAGCTCTATGGGCTTGGGTATGGGCTTAACACTTGGGTAAAAGACCCGGCCCAATACCGAAAGTCATACGCTTACTTTCTAACTACGAGCTTTGCTATACTAAACAATACACGGGAGTGACCGAGTCTTTTTCATAATCCTAACAGTTGCCCAGCTTCATATCTTTCTTTTCATAATTTCATTTATAGATATGTTAAAACAAATATTAGAATAACATTTGTATGTGTGTCTGTGAATAATACAATCACTTAATGTTCGCGGCGCTTCTTTTTTAGCCAAATTTCTTCTATCTTGCCTCTTTTTCCTTTTTGAAAAGCCTATTTTGCCTAATTGACCCATTAGCGTTAAAAGAAAACTCAAATACCCCTAGTAAGATTGTATAATTATGTACCATCATCATGGCACACTACTCACTGAAGTATGAAAAAATGCATACCTGCTATACTCATTAAGATACTCAGTTGCCACAAAATCATCATCATTTTTCTGAAGACAAAGATGTGAAAAGTCAAATCATCATCATTTAAAAAGAGTTCAAATACAATCAACTTAAATAGAGAAAAAAAAACATTCTACAACTTTTTCCAATGCTGCTAGACACACACTGTCATTAAGGTACACATTTAAATTATAACAGATACAGTCATACAAATTTATGAGATACATACACACACATGCCACGAATATAACCTGATCTTTCCCAGCATCCGCTTTGTTGAACAAAGAACGGCCCAATTTATAGGATAACTTGCGAGGAAGTTGAACCTACAAAGATAAAAAAAGCAACATTAACAAGACATGACCTATGTAGCCTGTTAACATCATCAAAGATACTTCCCTTTTCTTAAGTTGAACCTAACTTAAAAACAGACGCAGGCTTACCTATCAAGAGAAGCATCAGATAATGGGAAAGATGCAAGTGTACACAATAACCAAAGAAAGAATCAAAGAATTATAACAAACAATTATTTAATTATAATGTCACATACATAGAAATACACATGACATAAATTTTATTATGAAATACCTGAAACAGTTGTCTAAATTGTATCCTCTACTGCAGTCTGCAAATGATTAGTATGGAGTAGGAGTACAATGTATTTCTTTATAATATCGTGGCGACTTTCATGCCTTTACCTGACTGTTCTTTGCATATGCACCAACATGTAACCCATTTGACCGGTTATAAATAAAACTTAATCCGAAAGTGGTCCATTCATAAATCAATTTCTAACCCATTTGAGCAACGCTGACCAAGGAACAGAAAATGTCCAATCACAGTGACAAAAGGGACTCAATGGTTTCGCTCAGAAGACGCATTTTATGTGAACCCTTTATCATGTTGCTTATGTTAAAAGGAATTAACAAGAGATGGGAAGTAGCAGCACCCTTGCGTCAAATAGATCTAACTCGTTGTTTTTTATTTTTTTGAACACTCTTTTCTTTGCATCCCTCTAACAAAAGTACACATATATCTTCATGGCTCTTGGAGCACAATATTACTTTTAACAAAGAAAATTAAAGCACTTTCTAACCTGTTTTCTGCCATCAAAAAAAGCAACAAATAGCGTTTCAACATCAGGAACATCTGATTAAACGGCGGCCAAAAAGTGTATCCTCGTCCTCATTAGCGACGTATTCTTCCCACATATAAGCACCATCAACCGTATGCAACACATTAGAGTTTCCAAGGTTCTGGTCTTGGCTTTATGAAGTGTATTGCCATGTTGATATCATCGGTATATGCAGCCGCAAATAAGCGTCGTATGATCATTCAGCGTGTGCGTCGAGTAGGTTTCTAATTCATCATTATCCTGCAGTTTAAATGAAACCACGGATACAGTTTCTGAAGAAAAAAAAATTACTAAGATTGACTATTATGTAATGCAATTCAGAATATCAAATTAAAGAACGTGAAGCGCCTAACTGCCAACCTTAAGGTCATTGTATACCCTCCCCAGCAGTGAGGATAAACTAACACTAAAAGCGTTTTGTGATGGACTTAATCAGCGAAAAAAAAAAAACAGCTAACGGAACAGAAGCACCAAACGGTTGAAAGAGTCCTATAATTAAACTGCATATTGTTCTTACAAAACCTGTTTACTTGAACAGATTTTAAGACTACAAACGGATTGAGACCGTGTTCGATATAATAAGCAAATATATGCTAAAAATACAGTTAAAAAATGAATCTTACCTCTTCGCAAAGACCCTGAAAGATCAAGGATGATGAAATTCCAATGAGTCCAAAAGCATTTATATCTTAGGTGAATGTGGACCCCCTATCTGAATCCATGGTCTCACCAACCAAAAAAACATTTAGAAAATATCCGTTTTCAATATTACGAATACAAATTAAGCACTAATCAAGTTCCTTACAATCTTATGTAATGATAACATTATGCATACCTTTATGATAGATATAAGGAGTCAAGATTTCTAATCATCAATGCAGAATACCCCGTAAGGATCACATATAAAATAACACTACATGACCGCATATCTGATGTGGCTCCAATGCTCCATGATACCCTCTATTCTGGAGTATTCGACTCGTGTCGGCACATCCAAGCGTTTTTCAATCCAAACATTTGTGACGATCTTTAGACTTCAGAACAAGTTAAATAATCTTCTGAGATAATCTTGCAATTCCGTAGTTGTTTTCAGCCAAACATGTGTGATGCACTTTAGACTTGAGAACAATTTAGTAACTCCTTAAAATAATCTTCAATTTCCTTGATACGACTTTAGAAAACTTGGACTCATCGTTAGATGTTACAAACACCTGTTTTGAAACAAAGAAGAAACAATTTATAAATTAATACAAATAGCAAATTGTTATTGCATTTTCATGTTGCTGATAATCAGTTTATAGTGTTTGGGTATGGTTAAATTATAAGCTTCTCAGGCGGTCAAATAATCAGTTTTGTATAATTAAATTAGAAATAGATGCAATAGGACGGATTTTTATTATCTGATAACTTATGGGCCATTTCACACAAACTACTAAACAATCAAAAGTTTGTTAGTCACTCGAACAACTGATCATATGATTCTCACAACTCATAACTCTGACTATCACAACATGACATAGCTGCATAGCATAAGGCCATAAGCAAACTCGAAAAGTACCTCGGTCACCTCATTTATGCAAACTAAATAGAAGCTAAAACAAACTGCCCCTGAAAATATTTTTATCATCGCATAATAAAGCTCGATCCATAAGACTAAATTCACCCAATTTAAAACGCCAAAATGATTATCAAAAACGCCACAATGCCAAAAAATAAATGTTGGCATCACGCCTATCTTGCTCAAAGCAAACTCATAAGTATAAAAATTCACCGCAATATATTAGTCATCCAAACATGATCATCCCCTTATATCTCAAATGAACTATTTATCCGGACGCATAATTTGTATAAGTACCCTAAATATTATGTTTAATAAGTTCAATTTTTAAAAATATAGATGAGTGACGTTACATATATGTCGTGTTTCATAAGTTGAGTGGCTTGAGTGCTAACCGAACAAAAAACAGAAAGTTCAGTAACGTAACCTCAGTGCGTATTAACTCTCTACATCACAACATTAAATCAAGTAAAGACTTTTATTGTTCGCTTATGAACTTTATTTTCCGTAAATCCTTAGCTTAAGTCATCTTACTATAAAAATGGTCTAGCAGTAATATATGATAACACGTACAACAATAATAACAACAATATGGGGAATGGTACAAAATAATACAAATCTTATCGACCAAGAAATTCCCTAATAAACTCAACAAATTATAGCATATTATGTTAAGATAGGTGTCGCCTTTCTGGCAAGAAACAAACAAATATAGACATCGGCCATCATTTGGTTCAGTTAGGTTTCAATAGCACCACAGTAATTTATACGTAATCTAAGAATTTAACAATTAATAAAACTTATAAGGATGGCGATACAGTTATGGCGTGCTGTTTTAGAGAAACTATGGCATAGATAATCTATTAAACAAACCAATCCAACAATGTTTACCAAATGCAATACATTTGTACGGTTACTAAGAACCGTACATATGTTACTTACTGATTTTGTGATTTATGTACTACTTCGTTAGCAGGTATGAGCAGAAGGCAAACGATGAGAACTTCCATACGCCTTGTGAATCTAAAACTTCTGAGATCCAGAGATACCTAGCAAAGCACTAAACCCTTCTACCAAAAGTCAAAAGCCTAACCTTTGCCCCATCAATTCATCTATTACAAAAAAAATAACAAACCTGAGATAAGTACCTGAACAAAATAACTTATGAGAAACGACAATCATGAAAACCAAAACACCTAATTTGTTTTATATAAATATGAATCTAAAACATATAAATTAGTTTAATGCTAACCTTGGAATTCCCTTTGTGATTACATGAGCAACAAAATCATCAACCTGGATACTACCCGAAAACATCATCGTTCCCTTCAACAACAACGCCATCACATCCGAATCAACCCCAATTTATATTATTTTGATGATTTGGTGTGTTTTTTTGGGATATCAGTATTGAAATCTGATGAGAAAACACATAGAAAAGCCTTTGTGTGTGTGTGTGTGTTATTGTGTGAAAAGAAGCTAGAGATGTGGTGTTTATAGAGAGTGGAATCCAGATGGAGGTAGAGATCGTTTAATGAGGACACGTATGTGAAGAAGACACAAATGGAAAGGGAATCCAGAGAGAGATGAGAATGAAGTGGAAACCGTTAATATACCGGGCGCATTTATTAAACATAGGTCGGGTCGGCGGGTTAAAACAATTAATATAACCCAGCATCTGGGTTTTGTACGGTTTTATAATTTAGCAAACCTCTACTACAATGTTAGGAGAAACGGACAGCAAATGCATTACTTTGTTTTAATCATATACTGTTATGACCCAACAGTTAAAGAAACAACATGAAAATACATAACAAATTGGGTCCTAATCTCTACTACATATAAAGGAAATTTTCCCAATTCTTGAATTTTCAACAATTGGCTGAATGTTGAAAATTGAATTCTAATTTCAGAAACAATTGAAATCATTATGATGTTGAAAGTTGAAAGCTTGCAAACGAAACTGATTTGACTTTTCAAAACATACGAATTAATAGATTAATGTTTCAACGCATTAAATTATCACATTTAATTTGGTATTGTAACCACTAATTCCTAGGAGGCTAATTATGGAATAGATTAATGGGCTCATTAATCTCTCATAATTTATATTGACTATAGTTTGGGTAAATCCCCTATAAATAGGGATCACAATTGCATTGAAAAAACACACAGAAACATTTAATCTTCTCAATATCCAACTTATCACATTCACACTTTTTTTCTTTCATTTGATTTATCGAGGTTTTAGATATCATGTGATGTGTATCATCGTAAACCACTTCTACCATATTTTCATACCTAATTTTTTCATTATCTTGTCATTTTTTATTCAGCAACCATCTGCCGCCAAAATTTTCGCTTCCGGAAACGACGGGTAGGCCAACGAGAAATCGCGGTCGGGAAACGAGAGTTCGTTGTTCAGATAACTGCTGCCACCATATCTACTTGTAAGTTCTTTTTTAAGTTTTTAGGCTTTTTGTTTATCTATACTACATTATAAAGGGGAATTCTTGAAACTCTTAATCTTGAAATGTTGAAGTTGAAATACTTTTTAGGAAATGTTGGGACATTTGTAGTCTGGAGTCCGTTATGTAATTTTAGTCAATGTTATGCCACATTTACATTTGGTTATTGTAAAGCACTAATTCCTTGGGGCTAATTATGGAATAGATTAATGGGATTATTAATCTCTCTAATTTATATTGATATAGTTTGGGTAAAAAAATCCCCTATAATAGGGATCACAATTGCATTGATAAAACACAAATAAACACTAAAACAGTTAATTTTCTTATACTCTCAACTTATCAACATTCACACTTTTCTTGATTGTCATTTTGATTTTCTGTTTTAGACTTCATGTTATGTGTATCTCGTAAACCACTTTCTACCATTCGTTTTTTTACTTAGATTTATTCTTATCTTTGTCTTATTTTATTCTGCCCACCATTGCCGCCACACATCTTTTCGCTTCTGGAAACGAGGTCGCCACAAGAACATCGCCATGAAAACGAGGTTGCTGTCAAAAACGGTTGCCACCATTTCCTACTGGTATGTTACTTTTTTAAGTTTTTGGGCTTTTTGTTTGTCTTTACTTACATTTATAAGGGTGTATCCCCATTATTGAATTCTGAAAACTAATTAATCTGAAATAGAAATCTCATTTTAGGAAATGTTGACATCCATTCACTGAAAGGTCTGAGAGTCTGTAATGTAATATAGGTAATGTTAGACAACCCTTCAAAGTCTACACGATATGGCTACATAATTTAGGAAAAGGTTCACAACATTTAAAGTTACACTAAATGTTTGTACAACTTTCTTAAATTCAAGTGGCATTGTTTGAATGCATTAAGGACTATATTTAATTTGGTCATGTATCCAATAATTCTTACAATGATGGAGACTAATTTTTGGACAAGATTATTGGCCTCTTACTCTTAATCTTGAAATAGAAATACATTTTAGGAAATGTTGACATCCATTCTTGAAAGTCTGAGAGTCTGTAATGTAATTTAGGTAATGTTAGACAACCTTCAAAGTCTACACGCATATGGCTACATAATTTAGGAAATGTTCACAACCTTTAAAGTCTACACTAAATGTTTGTAACAACTTTCATAAATTCAAGTGGCATGTTTGAATGCATTAAATGACTATATTTAATTTGGTCATGTAACCACTAATTCTTACAATTATGGAGACTAATTTTGGAAGATATTAATTGGCCATTAATCTTTCTTTGATTCTCATATGTTCTTTATATATTTCTTTACCGTTTTATTAACGATTTTTCTTTCGTGATTTCTAACGATTTTTATTCTATTAATATGAGTTTCTTTATTGTGCTTTTAAATTTACAGCTGCAGCCTGAAACTGCTATTTTGGTGGCTGGAATTTGCTTTTGCTCGTCAGAATCTGAAGTTTGTAGGATTGAGTGTAAATGTATCTTTTATCTGGTAAAGGAAAACGAAAAGTGAGGACTTTCGTATTTCAAAAAAAAAATGTTTCCTTATTAGGTATGCTCCACTTAATATTTCCTAATTTAGCCACAAATTTATAAAATTCGGTTTTCAAATTAATGTAAAAGAAAAAACAAAAAAAACCACATGTACTTCTCAGCTATTAGTTCGTAATCATGGACTAACTATAAAACATAAAAGAAGAAAAAAAGGCGGAGGCTCTGCCTTCTGAACACAAAAACCTTGCACACTCGAATCCTCATGGCCTTCATCTCCTGAAATCAGTGATAACTCAATGCAAAAAGGTACTATCTTTCTTACACTCATCATCATAGTTTTCATCTCCTCAATTCTATTGCGTATCAAATTTACTTCTTCAGTTCACAGCGTAAGGATTTGTATATAATTAATAGAAACCCTAACTCGATTTTTTATTGTTAGTTTTTCCCTTTATTAATAATTTTCAATTCAGTTTGTATATGGTTTTTTGTGTTGCAGTTAATTGAAAAGTTATTGATGGTTATGACATAATTTTTTTTCTTAAAACAAAGACAAGCTATATGTATGTTAATAGGTTTGTTTCATAAGGGTTTCCTATCTTTGTTAAAGTATGACATTTAGATGACGGGCATACTCATGTCTTGAACTTGTGCGTCAGTTTCTCAACTCCTTCCCCGCATTCACCTACTACACGTTTCACACCTTCTTTAACAGCCGAACTCAACACAGCTGAACTTCGCTGCAATTCTTGCATCGAACCATTGACTATCGACACAGACACAGCACCATCTTTGACCTCACCCACATGGTTCACAGCCTTTATTTGACGCCATTTCTTTCATTTGAGATATAAAAAAGAGTATCTTTTCAATGACTTTATTAATTATTTGACTATATTTTCCCTTTATATCTACTGCCATGATCTTAAGTTTGTCAACCAGGTTTTCAGCTATGCTTTTGGTACCTTCGATTAAGTACTAATTATGAGTATCAACCCATGTAGATTCAGCAATTGCATCATCACGAAGATCTTTGTTTACAACTACCTTAATTCTCTAACTCTCCCATCTGTCTCTAGCTTCTTCTAGCACTTTCGCTTGCTCTCTGGCTCTTTTTGCCTCATCTTCCGCCCAAGATCTTCATAAGTCAAACAATATCATGTCATATATCAACAAGATAATAATCAACAGATGATTGTAAGGGAGGGTCATTGTGGGGTTTAGTTTACGTGTCACTATGGTTGATTTTTTGGCGCAGGTTGAAATAGGTCAGGTTGGCCGAAACATTCTTGGTGCAGATATGATTTTTTGACTGCAAAACTTATATTTTTCTATAAACATATGATTTTTGCATTAATATTACACGTTGCAACCCATTTGACCTTAATCTGTTTAAGCAATTTTTATGTTATGAATATTGTATATAAGGCCACTCAACTACTGTTCTTTTTCACTTACGCGCCCAAGTCATAACGACTTTCTTTTACACCAAATCTTATATTAAAAAAAGGTATATGTCAAAAAATCATCAATGTTTTGACTTTATGTTAATTTATTACTTTAAAAAATAGTAGTGTTATCTTCGTTCATCTCGCCCTTATTCTTGTCTTTTCCCGGAAACAATAAAACTAAGATTACGTGCCCACTAGGATGTGGCTTATAAAGTAGTTCAATTAGTTGGGGTAGCCTTTAATGAGACAATTCTAATAGTTTCGTGGCCCTTCTTTATTTATGCATGATCTCGTTATTTTATTTATTATTATAAGGGCTGTTAGAGATCTAAGAAAAATAAACTAAAATAATAATAAGCTTACCGTGCAATGGCTAAGGCTTTCCTTTTAACTTCAAGTTCATACTGCAACCATGAAATTTTTTGATTCTCGATTTCTGCTTCAGTCCTAAGCGTATTTAACCTTTCTTTTTCATATGATATTTCACCACGAAGATGTACTTTCATATAAATATTAATGTTAGTTTGAGACTGTAATAAACCAGAATGATCATTGATTTGCATAATAGGATAGTAAGGCTTACGTTTTTGTTTTTAGAATGTTTTCATATTCTTGGACTCGAATGATTAATTTTTTTGAGTAGAAAACTTTAAATTTCACTTTTACCAATTCGAATATGTATTGTTTTAAAATTTTTAACAAACCCTTGATTAAAACCGACTTGTACAACTTATATAGAACCCAATTTTATAGGCAGTTTTTTTTATTCAATTCAAATTGTTGAGAAAAAGAGAAGAAACCATTTGATTAGTCGAGTTAAATTGTATTTATATACCAATAGAAAAACGTTTGGGTCCATGTTATGTATCATGTATATGAGTCTAAATATTTACACTAATAATATTGAAGATTTCATTGTTTGCTATATACTTTGTTTTCTATATACCTTTTGTGGAATATTGAAGATTTCATTGTTTTCTATATACATTGCATTGTTGGATTTAGAAACTAAAGAATGTATTTGGTTGTGCGTTATTACTTATTATAGCCTAGAGGTTGTTTTCCAGTTGACAATCAAATGGTTTCTGTAAGGGCTGTGTTTATGAAGTTCATGATTTTTTATGGTTCGCGGATAATGAGTCGGATACTATTACGGTTTGGGGAATTGTTTTCAATAGATATGTTTATGGGTGTTTGGAACAGCGATATATAACGACTTAAACAAACATACACTTGGGTGTTTGTGAGTATCCTAACGGTAAAGTTACATATGAAAGCAGGTCAATTCAGGTTGACTATTATTGGTAATTGGCCGAATGGTTCGAAAATGGCATATATTTACCTATTTTGAGGTGCTGATATATGCTAAGCCATCAGTTAAGTTTATTGTGAGTGAAAATAAATAAGTGGGCCCATGATTTTTATTAAAAGAAAAAGTTTTATACAATTAACTAATTTGTGATTGGTGAACATGATGTATCATGTTTGACTCAACTTTAGAGGATTCTAATCCAAATACTTTAGACATGATATTGTTTTTTAATTGCAATGTAGCAGCTGACCCGGTATTTTAAACCATTTTTTTATAAAGATTGAACCTTATGATAAATTGTTAACCTTTTCTATTCATTTATATGTTTTAGTGATATCTTTTAGAAAGAGACATATTATGGTACATTGGTGTTACTGTTATAGTGTTTTGATTCGGGTTTCGATATGTTTCAAAAAGTTATCGGTCCCTTAATGAAGGTTGTTAGTTTGTTACGATATGAGTATGGGCTTTCATGTAATCCTATTATCAAAAAATGGGCCAATTTGAGCTTTAATTGATTGATAACTGACCAT
Source organism: Tanacetum coccineum (assembly GCA_026074375.1). Lineage (NCBI taxonomy): Eukaryota > Viridiplantae > Streptophyta > Magnoliopsida > Asterales > Asteraceae > Tanacetum > Tanacetum coccineum. Next base: position 1,902 of record BQNB010166192.1, on the reverse strand, counting down.
GCGGGACACTTGCGTAGCTGAATATGCAATGGCTCAAAAACTCAAACTCATCAAATGTTATGTTACTTTTAATTTATATTATTCCCTAAATTATATTTACTTTGTAATACATTAACTATTTACAAAATTCAAATAAGTTTCTGCGAGTCAGCCAACCTGACTATTTTCGGATTGAACACTAGACTGAAGTACATAACAGTATTGGAAAAAAATAACATTTGACTTTTTTTCAATGTTTTTTTATTAAGTTACATGATTATGATGCATAAAATTGTGATTGTTAGCTGACAATTTGTTAATTTTGATGTCTTTTGATGTTTTAGCTAAAGTTACTTAATTAGGCTACATAAATTGATGAAGTTCTACCAGCTTCCTTAAGTTGGATCTCTTTCGGTGTCTACATAAGTAATTTACACAAGTTTACTTTTTAACAATCATGGTTTAAGGAACACCTGGTCCGAGATGATATAGTGGACCGAGTTTTCTGCACACAAGGATCTCATGTATTTGGTATACAGTGCATACTGCATAGTGATAGATTTTGGCATGTTTTGTTGCATCAGTTTTTGGTTACTGATGTCTAAATGGTGTTTGGCTAATATTATTTAAAGGGGTGTTTTGGCTGTAACATGCTCTAAAAATATTCCATGCTGTTGAGCGGTGCGACCCGAGACACCAGTTCCCCAGGTATGTTTTCAAACCCGGTTAGTATATTAAGGGGTGTTTGGACTAGCATTTTGGAATTCATTAGTTCTGTTCTTTGGATGAACAAATTCTACTCATTATCTATTTCAAATATCCAACATCTAATCATCCTACTGTGACTACTAAAAGGTACTAAGTGTAGTATATTTGTTACAAAATATTGAAATTGTGGCAATGTGCTTACCAATGCATTGTATTATGCAACATATTTAAGTACAATGGTTCATAGAGTTTGAAAGTCCTTAAAAGTTTGAAAGAATACTTGAGGGGTGTTTGGGTTTGCGTATCTTTAGCTTTTAGCATATGGATTATGGTTACAAGCACTTTCACATTGCACCTCCCCACGTGCTTTATATGCTCACAGAATAGCAATAAGCATTAGTAGATTTATACACTTTAAATTGACTTGATGTAATTAATGATTGTAAAAAAAGAGGCAATGAGTGTTTTACTAAACGAAATCAGTGACATTTGAAATGATCTATTTGATTTTCAATATATCACCTTTGTGCATGGTAACAAACCATTTCTGCATAACTTAAGATTCTGAATTTTCTCAACACATTTTCATGAACCACATATTTTTTTATTACTTTTTGTTTTCATTACATTAGTTTTCACGACTGCATGGGTGAAGTCCGTGCTCTATGGGTAGAAAATATTGGTAAGATGATACTGTGGACACATGACAATAAATGCAGCATATGCACGACCTGGTGGACGAAATAATATGAATAAATCTTCCATAATATTCATCCACATAGGTATACTTAATATTCATTATTTATTGCAATACCATATTGGTTGTTTGTATTTATATAATATGCTGGTAATAAAATCCTTCTGGCCTTATAAGAAAATATATAATATAGTATGTACATGTTGGTACATTTTAAGGCTCTATCTCGGTAAGACTACGATAATTATAATGTTGTTATCAGTCTTGGCCCACAGTTGAATTCATCTTGGTTGATAGAGAGAAAAGAACTACAACAATGTGGTTGTGAAAAGAAAAAAAACAAATTTATATCTAGAAGAAAAGTGAATATCCACTACTTTGGGTGTATCATCCTATATATAAAATTTAATCTAGAAGTTTTTAATATGTGTCGATTTTTAAAGAAGATTTCTAAATTAATAAATCGGTGGTGGGACGTGCCTTTTATGGATATTAACTCTTACGGAGAATGGAGGTCT
>BQNB010166191.1:0-14139 GCA_026074375.1 Tanacetum coccineum | reverse complement strand
TAATTGTCTTTAATTCATGCCATTATATTTGTAGTGTAACCAATAATTCAAAAATCCTTTATCATTCTTAACTCGAATCCGAATTATTCCAAATTCTCAATTCACGATTTCGTTGGGACACGACCCGAGTAGTACAATACTTCCCGGATAAAAATATACAAATTGTGTTTTCTTTAGTGAGATTTTTACCTTATATTTCTCTTGTTTGAGAAGTATTTTGGAAAGAATTCTTACGGGATTAATACTATACGTATATAAATTTGTTTGTTTATCTACAACACATCACAAAGCTTTTAAGAGGGTGAATACATTTGTTGACTTCAGAACAGACTTGGTGAAAGGTAGTTCAAAGAGAGTAGGAACTGAGCTGGAATAAGAGGTTACTAAAAAGCAAAAGGTGGATGATGTTTAAGAAACAGCTAAAGTGGATAATGATCAAGAAGCAGCTAAAATTAAAGAGCTCATGGAAATTGTTCCTGATAAAGAGGAAGTAGCAATTGATGCTATTCCTTTGGCTGTTAAGCCTCCAAGCATTGTTGACTGGAAGATCCATAAAGAAGGGAAGAAAACTTATTACCAGATAATCAAGGCTGATGGAAGTTCAAAGATGTACTTAGTCTTCAGTCATATGCTCAAAAGCTTTGACAGGGAAGATTTAGAAACTCTGTGGAAATTGGTAAAAGCTAAGCATGGGTCAACAAGGCCAGAGAAGGGCTATGAGAGAGTGCTATGGGGTGATCTAAAGGTAATGTTTGAACCTTATGTAGAAAATACAGTATGGAGAAATCAACAAGACTACAGAGTGTTGGAATGGAAGCTATATGACTCATGTGGAGTACATTTCTTAAGGATGCAGCACATGCAAATCTATATGTTGGTAGAGAAGAAATATCATCTTACACATGCTACAATTACTGATATGTTAAACAAGAAGCTTCAATGTGATCATTTCAGTGAAATGGCATATTAGCTTCTTAAACTTCTCACAAAATAGCTTAAGAATCAATGAAGTGTTTGGAAGCATCCTCTTGGTGATTAATGAAGCTTTGTACTCGTATACGTATGAAATTCGAAAAAGATTTGCTTGCGTATTGTGTTGAAAATGAAATTTTCCAAAACTTTCAAGATACTTCCGAGTCATCCAATGACAATACCAACGTTGTTAATGCTCCTCGAGAGCCATCGTTGTTGATCAAGACCCCGAGTCAATATTTCAACAAATCCTACCACAAATCGACCATAAATGTTTTATAGTGCGTGTGGATTCATTAAATGGAATTTTTTGTCAACAATGCATTTGTGAATCTTGTGGAAAAGGTGCTCATTTCGGTTACAATTGTCCACCAAAAGATCCGATCATTTCTGAGCTGGAACCGTGCTACAATCGAAATTTTGATTGTTTCCCACATGATTCACAAACTCTTCCACAACAATATCTTTGTTGTGAAAACTGTGGGGGACCTCATGAGACTTACCAATGTCAGCCGATGAACCAAGAGTATTTTAATTCTCATTCTTCCGGTTTTGAACCACTTTCAACCCACAGTACAGTTTTCCGATGTTTATACAACTCCACCGGTATCAAGATGAAAATGCTACATGGCTCAAACGATCTGTAAAAGAAGGCTATGCTTGATTTCTTGGAGAAATAATGACACATACCTCATAATGAAAAGAGCATCAAGTTATTGCTTGCGGAGGAGAAATTTTTGAAGATCAAACAAGTTGTGGAAGAAGAGCAAACTCAACCTGAGTATTTGCAAGTATTGTTGCAAAGTCTTCTTAAGGATTTACAAATCCTTAATGAAATTCAACCACTTAAGCAAGAAACTCCTAACCAAATTCAGAAAGATCAAGAAGAGAAGAGTATTGCGGAACTGCTTGCTGAGGAGAGACTTCAAAAAGCTAATCAAGCCTTAAATGAAAGTCAATCTCCTCAAGAAATGAGAATCCAAGATTTGGAGATTCAGAAGCAGCAGTGTTTAGAAGAGATAAAAGAATGGATGAATGATTTAGGAATGAGAGAATATCGAAAGGAAGAGATCGATATTGATTATAGAAGAAAATGTGAAGATAAGATTTATGAGCTTAAGGATAAATTCAATAGCCTAAGCATTGAAATTCGGAAAATCATACAAAAGGCAAAGAGCATAAGAGAGTCAACGCTAGAGCTCGAATCAGAAGATTATCAAATGGAACGATAGTGTCGTGATTTGGGATTTATGCGGTCATGCCGAATACGATACACAAAACCCTCCCGTTTCGCAAAAGCGTAGAGCCTAAGGAGTTAACATCAATAATGGGAGACTGGCAATTTAACACTACTTCTTGGAAAAACGGAGACGAATTAGGTTGACCCTTGTTTCAAACCCAAGTGAGTCCGATGACTTTAGTTTGGGGGAGTGTAATTTTGTTCGAGCATCAATTGATTTCCTATTACGAGAAGTCACGAGTAGACTTGCTAAACTTGCTAACCATTTTCGCCAGAAATCATTGAAGTTTTGTGACGATGGACGATGATAAAACCGACGAACGATGACGATTATGAAGATGATTTTTATGATTTGTTGATATTGAGGAGGCCGAGAGATTATTGATCTCGACATTCTAAGATCGATGAACATTACCTCTTCGGGAGAAATTAGTCGAAAGTTATCTTTTAATTGAAAAGATTAACGTTTTTAGTCTCTCTCCTCCTATTCCGATTTCTCCTATATTTTGCCCCTCCTCTACTATCCCTGTTGTGGATCTTGATTTGCCTTTAGAGGAGGCGGATGTGCTTAGTTTTTCGGATGACTCGATACTTCGGGGTATCGAGAGTGACAGTGACTCAGGGGAGGACACTACGTCTATTGATGCTTTACCCCTTGATGACTCGATGATTCTTCCCAAGTACGAGTCATTTACTTTTGATGACGAGCCCGTGATGGCTGAAGTTAATGTTTTTGACGAAATTAACACAAGTGAACTTTCTTACCCGGGTATAGGTGAAAATGTTGTTTTAGATGAAGAGGAAGATACCTTCACATTCACTACCCGATCTTTTCTTCCATTTGTCACCTATTCTGAGGTTTTACCCACATCTTACTCCACGGGGAGTGAAGATAAAAATTTTAACCCGGGTATTCTTGATGTTTTTGACCCACTCCACCCACCCTTAATGGACTTTCATGTTACCAAAGCATTTTCTGGGTTCACATTTTCTCTCTTGAAAATCTTTTCTAAAAAGTTTTTTGAACCCGGAATCAAAAATGCTACGGTATATCTTTCATACCTAGTTTGGGGAGGTTTCCACCTCTTGGAATTTCTTCACCCTCACTATTACCCTCCATAATGAACCTAGTTTGGGGAAAGAGTCAAGCGAAGGGGACTCTATAATAAACAAGCGCTTCGTGGGAGGCACCCCATGCTTATCCTTTTCATTTTCTTTTTATTTTTTTTCTTTGCTTCCCCAAGGACAAATCAATTCGGGGTCAAGTATAGCTTGTACTTGGTTAACAAAAACTAAGCCGTTTAAAGACATTTTTGAGCTAACAATGAAAAAAAGAGGAGAGGAAGCTTGTTCTTTTTCGTTTCTTGTTGGTTGTTTGTGATTTTTGTCTAGGTTTTCCGGATTTTGGAAGATTCATGGTTTCATATTTGGTGGATGGGTCAAAGCAATTCCACAATTTCCATGATGAGTCTCCAATTTCTCTGCTTCATAAAGTGGGTAAATCTCTTATCCTTGTCTTAAATCAACTAACGATCTAATTCTTTTGCATGACCTTAGAATTTTTGTTTAAAGTATTCCCTTTTGACGAATAAAGAATAAAAACTCCTTTATTTTTAAACTTTGAGGACAAAGTTTACATTTAGTTTTGGGAAGGAAATCTTCGATATGACTTGCACTTCCCGCAACCGTTGTTTGAACTTTTTTGAATTACCTTTTTGTGAAAAAAGAGAAGAATTTTTAAAATTTTTGCTTACAAGAAAAGCTCAAAAGAAGCTTATTTGGGAAAAACACCACTTTTGTATTACCGTTGGTAGAAATAGTGAGTTAATTTGACTTACCGGGTGAAAATGCCTAGTCAGTTCTTTAACCTACCTTATATGGGCCAAACTTTCAGAATCCTATTTGCGTTGGATTTTAAAGTGTGAAGAACAAGAAGGATACGTAGTTAAATATAAAGTGTATTTGTTTAAGCAATGTTTATTTGGAAAACCTAAAGCTATATGAATGAATTTGTGTCTTTTTACTCCCATAAGCCTTAATAACACTTAGTCATACTGCTCTTATTAATTTAGCTAAGTCTAACCAATGTCTTTAGAAAAAGTCTTACATTTTGAAAAATAATTCATTTATTATGTAAGTAAGATTTTTTGGTTTTCAAATTTTAAAAGTTGATTTATTTTCTAAAGTGAAAATTTTATCCCAGTCATCAAAAATAATAATTATAAAAAGAATGCCAAATGAAGCAATTTTCTAATGCAAACAGCATTATTTTTCGTGCCAATGAAGCAACACAAAAAATAGAAATAATAAAAGCTATAATATAGTTTTAATCGTGGCGTATCCATGTGAAGAGGAGACTTCGGATGGTGTCGCAACTAAGGATTAAAAACTATGTACGTGGAATCAATGTTTCGTAGGCATTCACCTAGTGAGCGCGGGCCTAGGTGAAGATTGCAACTAAGGGACTTTGGATCTAGAAGCTTTGTAGGAAAAAAGGTGTTGTTCCGATAACCCACTAACGTTAGCAGCGATACTATTGGGGTTTCGAACTAAGAACACCGATTTTTGTTGAAGAGCGTATATCCTATTTGGGAGGAAAGGCCCTAAGTAGGGGTTTCGAACTAAGAAACAACATCCTATTGTTAAAAAAAAAATTTATAATAAATGAAAATAAAAGACTGACATAAAAAATTTAATTTTCTCCAATCAATTTATAATTTTGTTTTCGAATCTCTTTTAGCTTTGAGTCGAGGTTTATCTATGTTATTAACAATATTAAACTCATAAGGCTTCCTTGATTTGTAAAGCTGAGATGGATTTCAACTTAATGAAGGATAAATTGATCTATGGTTGAGTTAAAAAGAGTGCACACATCTTAAACATTAAATTTATTCCTGGAGTGAAAAGTTCAACAAGTTGTAAGAATAAGAGCATAATCATTTGGACTGACTTGACAATGATCTTGTTTAATAAGCTTTTGTAGTCTAAAAAGTCAGGGAAGAACGAATTTTCCTCTTTTGTGCTCTATTAATCGGGAGTAGCCTATTTCAATGAGCCTAAAAGTTGCAAAATTGCAATGATTGCCATTAATGTGTTTCCATGAGATTAAATGTTGAGAAAAAAGCTTAAGTTGTTTAAAAAGGTGATTCATAAAAAGGTGAAAACAAGGGCATTTTGGAAACTTGTTAGTTTGCAAAGTGTACACTTGATAACATTGCGTGAGACAAGAACCGAATTACGCGCAATCCCATGTAGTTTGGGGAATTTTGATAAATGCTTAATTGTATATATAAATTACCCGGGATTTTGCCAAATAAAAGCCAAATTATGCCAAAAGGATAGAAAAATGTGTGCTTTTGTGTCTATTGTGCAGGAAAGGTTAAAAAAGACAAAAAGAAAAAAAATCAGTCAAAAACCGACAAGAAACGGAAAAAGCAAGACAAAGAGTGAAGACGGAAAGACAATCAAAAGCCGGATCAGCCCGATACAAGCAAGAAATGAAGACCCAAAATAAAAGCCAAGGACAAATGTTGACAAGTGTGCAAAGTTTAAAGGCTCATTTGGAAGTTTTGAAGTCAAAGGGCTAAAGTTGTAAAAAGATGAAAGTGGTTTATAAGAGGAAAAAGGAAAATATCAACTACAAGGGCTAGAAATGAAATTTCCGAAAGTGCTTTAACACTACAATGGGGAGATGGAAACGCAGGGACCATTTGTGCTATTACTTTAAACTTTCAAACACACGCACGCGGTTTAAAACCCCCTAACCAACTCCAACAACTTTTCCCGCCAATTTCGCTAACAAACCCAACTGCCAAATCACTCTTTCCCCGCTCCTCTACAGCACCCAACCTCGTATTAAATTCACCTCCACGTCAATTCACCCACGTGGCAATAGCTGATTGGTCTAAACACCTCATCAACATCATCAAACGGCTACAAAAGAGTTTAAAAGGATCAACGGCTGAGATTCAATGGAAGATTCGAGAAATCCTTGCTTCTCTTCTTCAATTCTCTATAAATAGGACATCTAGGGTTCATTTTACGAGTTAGCAGTTTTATTTTTTTCAGTTTGTAATTTTTCGTATTCTTTTAAGCATTTTCTCTTAAGCTTTTTAAATTCAGTTTTAAATACTTGTACCTTTGTTAATTCGACTTGTACTTAATCATTTTGAGCAATATAATTCAGTTTTTGAGTTTCAATTGCTTTTGATTTCAATTTTAAGCTGTTTTCATCTTAATAAGCTCTCAATAAGCTCATTTGAGCTTATTCTTGTTCATAAGCTCAAATTCAGTCAAAAGTTTGTTTTAAATCATTCATTTACTCATTTAGTTCATTTCACATCAAAACATGGACACTTGAATCAGTTTGATCAAAATTTGGGAGCTACAAGGAGTAATAAGCTCTTAGAAGCTTATAGCTTTTAAGATTTTTAGAGGCTAAGGTAGCCATTAGGGACTTGAATTAAGGCTGCTCACTCAGAAAGAGCAGCCTAGTAGCCTGAGACTACAAAATTAAAGGTCTCAATTCTTATTTCCAAATTAGAGTAAATTTAGCTTAGTTAGATTTGCTTATTGATTCTCATTTGTGTTCATTTATACTCAACCATGCTTGATTAGTTGTCTTTTATCTGTTTTAAGTTTTCATTGCTTAGTTATTATTGAATTTCTCATTTTCTTTAAAACTGTCATAGTAGTGCATAATACACCTAGCTGAGAAACTAGCTTTTTCTTTTTAATAAGCTAGGGTTTACTGTTCAACTAGCGTAATTAGGTTAGATTTAGGTTTGAGTTGCTATAATCAAAGTTTTAGCTCTTTAGTTTAAAAAAGTTTTTAAGCTCAAATTTAGTTTAGACAGCTAGTTATAAGGATGTGTTTTTTGGCTAATACAATTTTGTCTTAAAAAGTAATCACAAACTTGTTAAAGCACTTTGCATAGTGAGTATGACAATAAAGTGCAAAGTTTTTAAAGAGATTTAGAATTTATTTGTAAAAATTAAAAAGTTCTAGCTTAAAGAAGAACTTGCCACAACCAGGGCGAGGTTATAGTTCAAAATTGCCTTTAGGATTTTAGAGATTAAGGCATTCTATAGTCTAAATTTGGTTTAAAGCCGGTTAGGATAAACATAGAATAGTGGGTTAAGAGATTCTCACGTTTAACTATTTAGCCTGCATTGAATCCTTGGCCAAACTGAACCAGCCAGACAACAGTTTTCTGCTGTTGTTTGCTTAGCCAAACTTTTTATTCACATTCTTAAGCATCATCATTAGAATTAGAAAGTATAGAAATTAAGCACATTATTAGTATGTCCATGAGTTTTACAAAATCATTATTTTAGATTTCATTTTAAGCTCTTAGACTACTTATTTAGACTCAAAAGTAGTAATAGCCCAAATTGAGTTCTAGCTTTTGACCTTCTTGATTTCTAAGTTTAGTTGCAAATATTAAAATCCTTTTATCTAAGGTTAGTTCTAACCCATAGCTTACTTATATTCAAAATTTCAGCTTTTAGGATTTAGAAATAAGTTGTTTAGCTTATTAGAAAAAGCTTAAAAACAGTGATAAGCTAAAACTTGCACTTTTCATTAGAAAGTTTCTTGTTATTCTTGTTACTCTTAGCTTATTTCTTTTTAGATAATCTTAGTACACATCACGGGCATCAAATAGCTTATTTTGTTTTTCATTTTCATCTATTAATAAGCAAGTTATAAGCCAAAAACTTAAAAAGCTCTTAAACCTTAAGTTTCTGTAACAGATTTGAAAAGGCTTATTTTCTAGCTTATCTAGTGGACAAAAAGTCAGAAATGCCTTATTAAAGTTTTTATAATAGGAGCTCCTTAACAACTTTCATGTTTAAGTTTTTGCTAAATCATCATTTTTTAATAAGCCATACATAAGAAATATTCGTAGGTCTGTTTTGTAATATTTCAAAGTAAAGGGTTACCCGTTTTTAACTGAAGTGTAAATTTCCCAATAGTTTACCCGCCTTACCCTTACTTACCTTATTTTCACTTTTACCCTTCTTTTTAGGAATAAATAAAAAAAAAAAAAAAAAATAGTTTTTAATATTATTGATTTTAGTTTTATAAAAAAAGGTTTTTTAAGATTTAATTGACAAAAATAGGTTACAAATTGGTTTAATAAAATTAGGCTTTTTGTTCCTCTTGATTTCTGCACCTTGTTAGAATTTTAAAAAACCATTTTTCTTTATTTTTACAAGTTAAAATTTGTAATTTCTATGGAATTTAAATAGATATTAGTAAATTCTTTTTTTAGCAAATTTCATAAAAAATTCAAAAATAGTTAAAAAATTCCAATTCTTTTTCCTAAAATTTTCTTTTTAAATTTGTGATTTTTAGGCAAAAAGTTTGTTAAGAGTTGTGTCTTAGATTTTAAATTTCAATTCTAGCTCTTTGAGGAAGTACAAGCTTTGTATGAGAAGATTAAGAGGTCAGATGAAGATTTTATCTCTATTGGGTCTGCTGAAGATGAAAGATTGATCAAAAGGATGAATGAGAAAGGAGTTGATTCCTCTAAAAGTGAAGTACTCAAGGAGGAAAGTAAAGAAGAAGTTCATGAGGAGAGTAAAGAAGAAGAAAGTACCAGAAAAAGAAAACTTGGCACTAGGAAAAAGATGAAGTCAAGGAAAAGAAGATATATTCAAAACACTTCTGAAGATGATAGTGAGAAAGAGAATGATGAGCTGAGATTACACTTAACTATAGCTCCAGATGAGGAAAAAGAAGTGGATTATGAAATACTTGACAGAAAATATCCTATCAAAGAATGGAAGACAGAGTGTCTTGGAACTAAACCACAGACTGATCAAGCTGAACACTTTGAAGAGATTAATCAAAATGTGGTGATTAGAAGTAATGGACAAAAGAGATACTTTAGTACTTTGATGAGAGTATTGTCCATATTTGATAGAGAAGATTTGAATGCTGTGTATCAACTGGTAATGGACAGATATCAAGATGAGATACCTGAAGGTTTTGACAGAGTACTTTGGGGAGATTTGATGGTTATGTTCAACCCAGATGATGAAAATGAGTTTTGGAATTCACAGCAGGATTGGAATATTGTGAGTTGGAAGCTACATGGTTCTTCAGGAGTACATACCTTAGTGACTGAGACAGGATTAGTCATTCATATGCTGGTAGAAAAGAAGTATCCTTTGAGAAAGGAAGTACTGATGCAAATGCTGAAATTAAAGTTAGAGTCTGAAGAAGACAGTACTATGGCATTAGAGTTGATTAGATTTATCAAGAAGTTACTTGCAGAGTTAGAACCTGAAGAATAAGGTTGATGGAATTGAGAAGGGTTTGAGTGTTGGCTAACCACCACACAACAAATGGTCATCAGTTCACCATGCTTAACAGGCATAAGAACTGGCTAGTCCATAAGCAAACGGCTTGTGGTAAAGACTTCTCAAATCCGTTTATGGTTGACAATTTACCAAAAATTGTAGGGTTCTCAACTCACCTTGCTTCATGGTTAAGAGTTGGCTAGTCCATGATCAAACAGTTCATGGTAAAGACTAATCAAATCTGTTGATAGCTGATAGTTTGCTAAAAACTATATGGTTTATCAACTCACCTTGCTTCATGGTTAAGAGTTGGCTAGTCCATGATCAAACGGTTCATGGTAAAGACTAATCATCCAATTCCTGGATGGTTGACAGTTTACCAAAAATGATGTAATTAACTCACCATGTTTTTAAAAAAAAGAGTTAACTATCCCAGAGCAAACGGCTACTGGTAAAGGAACATCAAATCCGTTAATGGCTGGTAGTTTGCCAAAAACTACAAAGCCAACTTAGTTGGATTGTTGCTGAAAAGATGTTGCTGTGTTGCTGAGAAGACAGTTGCTGCTGAAGAAGGAAAAGAGTTTAAAAGATCAAGAGATAATAAAGTGTTTGGATACATCCTCTAAGAGCTTAAGAAGATAAATCTGAAGAAACATGAAGTTAAAAGAGTTCAACATTCATGTTTAAGGGAGGATTGTTGGAATTATGTTTTCCTAACTTCAGTACGACAGTACAAATAGTTTTACTGATAGTTATAGTTCAGTAATGACAGTACAAAAATATTAAGTTATGATCCAGTTAGTTAGTACCAATAGTTAGAAAATGTTAGTTAAGTTTAAGAGGATATGTTATGAGATATTTTAGGGAAAAAAGATATGTAGCCGTTTTGTAAGCCTTTTTAGACAACGATGGCATCCTCGTAACCCTCGGTGGGTGCTTCGAGCAATTGAGCCATAGTACGAGTATCATCCATCGTAACTACGGGAGGAGCTGGATTTTCAATTGGTTCTTCAAGATTAAATGGTTCAACAAAAGCCGGTGGGGCTTGTTGTTGTTGACGGTTAAGATTACGGGATTGAGAACGAGTGCGCATGCACTAAAATATAAAAAGAAAATTTACACTAATTTTTTTTGTTCTTTTTGGTTTATCAAAAATGAATTCACAATTTATTTTAATAACGGACAACGAAATAAGACAACTTAAACCTAATAATCAACAAGCTTCTCGGTAACTCTTCGAAAAGAAAAACGCACAAAGGAGCGGAGGAATAGGAAAGCGCGAAGCTATTAAAAACCTTTTTCCTTTAGGGTCGTAGTTCCTAGGAACAACCCGCCTTATACCCCTCTTTGAGTTTGTTTATCTTTTAAAAGGTGAACCGTACCTCGCAAGTGACACAAAAGGTAAGTTTTTGATTCTTTGGTTCGGGAACTTATTAATGGATAATACTTCAGTTGAAAGTATTATATGTTGGTGTTCTTTTACCAACTTGTGATTTTTATTGATAATTAAAGACAATGTTTTTATCTTTTTGTTTTTTTTTAGATTTTTATAATAATAAAAAGTAAATATTCACAATTTTCAAGCACAAATAATCAAACTTCAAAACGACAAACGCTTTTACTCCTCCCCGGCAACGACGCCAAAAATTGATTTGTTTTATTGGTTAAGCCTTTTTTATATAAATAAATATATAATACTTATAAATATATAATAAGGATAATTATCAAGAAAATCAATGAAACCGGAAGTAGTATAGAATATTCCCGGGTCGTTTATCCCCAACGAAGAGTGAATTGGAAAGTCGAGAGTTGGATTGACATTTGATGATTGAATAGAACAAGATTTGGATTGGATTTCTAAATCTACGGGAAAAATAAAGCAATCTACACTAAAAACGAGAAAATTACACAAATTATACTAAAAATGAAAACGGGAAGCTAAAACGACACACTAAAAACCCTAATTTTTCAAAATTAAGCCTAAATTGATTTTTTCACTTTTAATGGACTTAAATTGACTAAAAAGGAAGTTTAAAGAAAACTAGAACGAAAACGGAGCTAAATTGAGCTAGAAAATACTAAAAACGAGCACGGGAACGAATCCCGCTCTTTAAAAAACGAAATTTTGCAAAAATGACCTTACGAAAGTTTTTCTATTTTTCCTAGATACTATATGATAAAATAAAATTTTCTAAAAAAGAAAAATATTTTTTTGATTTTTATTTAATTTTTAATAATTAAAAAACAGATTTAAAGAAAATAAATGATAAAAAATAGCAAACAAAATTGGAAAAATGTGAAAAAATACAGAAAAGTGGATTAAGGTAAGCTGGTTCTATGAAAAATAAGAGCTAGAAAATTGGGCTTATAAATAAGCCGTAATAAGCTGAAAACAGCTTATGGGCTTAATGGGCTAAAATGCCCTTAAAGAATTAATTGTGCAACTCACTACCGGATGAGCTATTGTAGCACAGCGGTAGTGAGTGTGTTATAAAATGTTGGTTGATGGGGTTGAGGTCCCGAGTTCGAGTCTTGCTCACTTGGGGCCTCCCCTAATCCCAACATTTTTTATTTCTATTTTTTTACAACTTTTTGAACAAGCTAAAACTAAGCAACTTTAAAAAAGACAAAAAAAAATTATAACTAGCAAATAAGCACGGAATAAGCTAAAAGAAAGTGGCAGTTTGCTAAATTTACTCTAAGTAGAAAGCTAACTGTTTGACTAGATTTTAACTCAAATAAGCAAACAAATAAGCTATAATTCTAAAGCCCTACACCTAATAAGCAGCTAAATACCTAAATTAAGCAAAACCAACTAACCAAAAGCTCAAATAAGCAAAGAAAGGTGCCAGTTTAACATTTTTGCTCTAAGGACCTAAAGTGCTTAACTGAAATGCTACTTTTGAACAAATAAGCAAATGAAAATCTAAAATAAGCAACAAGAGAGGGCCTACTACAACTAATAAGCAAAAAGCACAAAAATGAACTAAGGAAATCTTAACAGATAAGCATAAAAATAAGCAACTAAAAAGGTAATTCCTACTTTTTTCAACTAAGCCTAAGCTAAGCTAAACTGTTAAGCAAGCTAACAAGAAATAAGCTAAAGGAAATGAAAACTAAGCTAAGGTAGATAGACCCTAACACCTAATAAGCAAATGCAAATAGAAATAAGCTAATAAAAACAGACAGAAAAGCCATAAATCCACAATAAGCTGTTAAGCCTAAACAAGCATACAAAACAGTCAAAAGGGCACCTAGGGGCTTAATTATAAGCACTCTAGGGGAATCTAGGGGCTTAATGCTTATAAAGGCTTAAAGAAAAGCTTATGGGCTTTCTAGTAAAGCAAAAAAAACTAAGGTTTTACTACAAATAAGCAAGAAAACGGGGTGTCAACTTGGGCTTTTGCACCAGGGCACCTTGTTGACAGTTTTAAAGGGACAAAAAGTAGGCTTATAAATAAGCCACCAAATAAGCTTAAAATGAAAAGTTAGCTAAAAACAGATGGAGTTAAGCTCCTAATGAGCTTGTGCACACATTTTTATAAGCTACAAACAACCTTTACTATCTGGTATTTGGATATGAGAATTTGAACTTGTGACTAAAAAAAATGACTCATGAAGAGTTGACAGTTTTGAGTCAAACCAAAGCTAACCAAAAGGAAACTTATACCACTCAACTTTGACACTCAAAACATACAAAAAACAATACTCTAAAACTGGTTTTAATAGCTTAATCAAATAAGCTCATAAAACTGTTTTTGGACTAACAGTTTTCAAAGACCACTTATAAAAACTCAAAAACAAACTTTTAGACTTAAACAACTCTAAAAACAGATTAAACATACTTAAAAACAGCTTGCAAAAGAAAGCCAAGTGACCCAAAGTATTTTTAAACCAATTTGACCCGTTTTGTACCCTTAACCCAAACACCCCTTTAAGTTTTTAAGGTCCTTTTTTAAAACTGATTAAGGGTGATTTAAGGCTTGGTTGTTAAAAATAGATGAACACATAAACATAAAAGGCATAAATAAGCAAATTTCATAAGAAAATAAGCACTTAAAAGCACTTAAATAGGCAAAATGGATATAAGCAGTTTATAACTAAATAAGACAGTTTAAAGCTAAAAACTTAAACTAAGAGCTAAAAAACTATAAGACAAGCATAAAAAGCATTAACCAACATAAATAAGCAGTAATAATCTAAAATAAACAGACAATAAGCAATGCTACAGTAAAATGCAAAAATTGGAAAAATAAGAAAACTTACCAATCTTTTGCTCAAAACAGGGAAAATAAAAGAGTCTACAAGCTCTAGCTTGTCAAAAAGACAAGCTAGTAGGTCTATAAGCCCTTCCACAATTAGCTTATCATCCAGTTTAAGCTGAGGTACTTTTGAGGGGAGGATTTTTTTTGTGTTTTTCTTAACAGTTTATATATTGAGTCACTTTTTATGAAAACAAGCTATAAAAGGCTTTAGTGAAAGCTTATAAGATCTTTTGAACAACCTTTGAAGACAAGTAAACTTAAATATATTAACTTCAAATTTTCATTAACAAAAAAAACATTACAAGATTTAAAAGACAAAAAATGACTTAAAATTAAAACTAGATAAAAAACTAA
>BQNB010166189.1:2705-14139 GCA_026074375.1 Tanacetum coccineum | reverse complement strand
TATATACTCACAGTAGTAACTTGTACTAGCAGTCTTAACATTTTCTACTAGCAGCACTAACTACTTAGCTTATATTTTAGTCTTTAACACTGAGCAGTCTTAACTTTAACTAACAGCAGTAACTTTATGCTATCAATACTAAATTATACTAACAGTAGTAACTAGCAGTGGTAACATTATACTACCAGTACTAACCACTTAGCATAATTTCCATTATGTACCTGAGCAGTAGTAACTTCTAAGAATCCATGAAGTCTTTTATGTCCCAACATACGCATTGGCCCATAGGGTGCCCCACCCAATAGAGCCCGAATGAAAGACCCAAGCCTACATGAACCATCACAAAGAAAGTCCTCAAAATGGTCCTGTTTTGATGAAACCTCAATGAAAGCCAGCAGAAGGGCCAAAGCACAACAAGCCTACCCATCATCAAAGCAAGCCTCAATGTAAGAACTCCCTTTATATGAAGTTCTTCAGTACGTCTTGGATGTCATTGATGCTTCATTCATGTCCGATCCCTTCTCAACTCAAACTTGTTTTTAGGCACGCAATAAATAGACAGTGCTTCTTAGAATATTAAACATGGAGACACTCGCCATGTGTGGACTGAAATCTCTCCCCCTAGGGCCTAATAGGGGAAAAAGAAACGCACCCTAAGCTATCTTCACTATGTATTAAACAATAAATGATTGTCTACGTGGCAAAAAAATGCCATCTCAATTCCATGTCATCATAATAAGTCCAAATCATCTCTATGTAATTATAAATGGGCAGCAATTTCGTAAAGAATATTACCCGTGAAGATATGAAAGGTCGTATTTCAAGGAAATGCTTCTACAAAGTACAAAGACATTCAAACTTTAAAAGGCATATTCATGTTAAAATTATAACCTTGCCTGAAAATAAGTTGAGGGGCCTAACTTGAATTTTTGTATTCTTGTTTTGTAGTTATGAAAAGGTTTTAGCTTGACATGACAAAGTTTGTAAAGATGAAGGGCTGGAATGATTAAGTAAAGAAAGTCCAAGTGACGAGGCTTTGTAAGCTAGATTTTCCCACTAGGATTATCATAACCAATGTTTTGAAAACTGGGTCTCTAATCGAGTCAGTCAAGTCACCGGGTTACTAGGTTACCGGTTCAACCGGTTCGATCACCGGGTCAACCCGGTCTTTCACAACAAAAAAATAAAAAATATTTGCAATGCTATAAAAAAGTATATAGATAAATCATGAATATGTAAAAATAAAATTACGTCGCAAATATATATAATTAACTTGTTTTATTTGTAAAAAACATGAAAAAACTAAAACCCAATCGGGTCTCGAGAACCGGGTTGACCCGGGACACTTCAAACCCGGCGGGTCTAACCGGGTTTCAAAAATATAAAACCTAGTTTAATTTGACCTATTTTTTTGACCGGAACCGGTTCAACCAGCCGGGTCAAACCGGGTTTCAAAGCATTGATCATAACTGATAACCTTTCTCTCTTTAAAAACTCAGCCTCTAAACTCTCTCTCAAATGTCTCTCTTTCTCTTTCTCTCTCTAAGTTTTGTTAGTTGTGATATTTTTTGACATATTAAAATTTGTTTGTAATAGAACTATTATAACTTGAAGATAATAGGAGTACACCTAATTAGCAGTGGTACTTGTGTGGCTGATTATGATGATTTGATTATGTCATTGATAAAGCTGAATTGAGATTCAACTGGGTCTATTTTCTATCTAATCTTGTTTCTTTACCTGCTATCAGAGCCATGTTCCATAAACTTGCTCTTTATATGTCGTTTCTAAAAAATTAGGGTTTTTTTTAAATTGGGCGTTTTTAGTTAAAGGGTTTTCTAAGTCAATTAAGAAGTTTTAATTGATAAATTTGTGGTAGAAATTATCAGATTTAAAGGGTTTTATCAAAACGCCTAATTCTTGAAAAATAGGGTTTTTTGGGATTTTCTTTTAAAAGCTTATTGTGATCGATTAACTTGTGTTAATTGATATACCTAGTCTTGTTCCTGACAAGTTTTATTAGAAAACGCCTAATTTTTTGAAAAAAAAATTAGACTTTATAAAATTTAAGGTTCTTGATTGATATAGGTTCTGGTGGTCAATTAACTTCTGGTTATTGATCTTTGGTGGAACTGGGTGGGATTTTTGTTGGTTCTTATTCCTTATGTTGACTCAGTGAATCAAGAGAGTAATAAGATTGGTCTTTCGATGTAATTACTTATTACGTGCTTTGTAACACCTCTCACACCCACATTATTCTTTTAGTACTTTAATTTTCTGTTTGCATTGCTAAATGATAGGTAGGATTATTTGTCTAGTTGTGGAGTATTCATTAGTGGATTACTTATGTTTAAAGGAGTTTGGTGTTTTTTTGTGCCTGACCTTAATTGCAAATTGTTGGTTTTCTGAGCACATACCCTGAAAAGTCTATATTACCCTTGACCTACTTTCATTTGAGAAGCAAGTAACTCTACTCTGCTCTAGGATTGGTGTGCGTTTGGCATCAGTTTTTGGTTTTTGGTCTCTTGGTTTTTTTGTTAATTAACTTTGTTCTGAATATCTATTTTTATAGTTGTTAATGATGATGATATTGAATATCTATTTAATGAGTATAGTGAAGTGTCTAATCATTTTGATATTGAAAATGTTACTCTTATTAGTAAACTTGATTTAAGTCATCCATTGCATTTGCATCCTAATGAGTATGCTTTTCTCACTATTGTGTCTATTAAACTTAAAGGAAATACAAATTATAATGTTTTGTCTTGTACTATGTTACTTGCAAAAGATCAAATATTGATGAGGTGTTGGATAGACAATGGGATAGAATCAATGTTATTATTTTTGGTTGGATTTTGAACTCTATAATTCATGAGCTCTATCTTGGGCAATTTTTTTTCAAAAAGAGCTTATCATGTCTGGCAAGAATCAAAAGAAACATATGATAAAGTTAAGGATCTGTCACATTTAATATGCATCATAAAATTAACTCATTGTGTCGAAATGGATCTTTAATTGCTGATTATTATCAAAAACTAAATGCTTTATGGAAATAATTTGATGCTTTGGTTCAATTGCTAAGATGCACTTGTCATGTTGCTGAGAATTTTTTTAGCATAACCAATCACTGAAATTAATGCGTTTGGATGATGTTTATATGCAATTTAGAAGTAATATTCTCTCTTGAGATCCGTTACCTGATGTTAGAAATGTATATGTTATTATCTCTAGTGAGGAGTCTCACACAGTTGTTGTTTCTGGTTCTAATTTTGGCACCTCCTAGAGGTCTCAGTCATCCATGTTTAATTCTAATGTGAGTAATAGAGGAATGTTTCAGAGGACCCCAACCTCTAGAAATGCTCCTATTCCTTCTAATATGACTAGACCTAAAAATAATCAGAATAGAAGACCCAATGGGGGTCCTTCTTTAGTGTGTAAACATTATGGTTTTAATGGGTATATTGTGGACATATGTTTTAAACTGATTGGATAACTTACTGATTTTAGAAAAAAGAATAATTCTAACAATAACAATCAGTGTGTTCAAAATTTAACAACATATTTGTTAATAATAATAACTCTATTCGCTCTCTTCTGAAGTGGAGCCAGATACTAAGCCTCTGATTATATCATCTATTGTTCAATTTTGGGCCCTATGGAGGATTCAGAGGAGGAGGTTGTTACTTTCAGTGATGACAAAACTTTTGATGATGGGGATGATATGGACATTGACATGCCTAGAGCAAATGAGAGTCATCCCAGCCTCCTAAACAATCTGAACCTCCTCTAAATACATTGATAAGAAAGAGCACACTGATGAGCATTAGTTCGTAACTCCTGAATCTCTAAAGCTTGAGGCTTCTACAAAGCCATCTCCAACGCCTGACGCATCCCTCAAGCCTGATCATTCTAATGAATCACCAAAGCCTTTCGATTCTGAATCTTCATCATCATCATCTTTGGGTTAAAAGGACCTAGATAACTTTGTATTAGTCACTGAGTGCATACTGGCTAGAAACCTTTTGAGGAATGCTGAATGTCTTTATGGTCAATTGGCAAATGATGGTTGGGAAAGACATGAAGAAGCTAGTGCTTCTTATTATGATTTAAGAGCTAATGTGGAAAAGTTTCATGATGAAGTTGTTGATGCAAGGGACAAGTCTGATGTTGTTGTTACAAGTATGATCACCCTATTAGAGAAACTAAAAAAAGATCACACCTAATAACTCATCAATCTCATCACCAACCTCACCAAAGCTCAGGAGTCACTGACAAAGAAGGACTATGAACTTCAATCCAAGTTGACAATAGGTTACTGAAACTTAATGTCAAAGATCCATAAACCTCACTAATCTCACAGCCATGCTCAGTGAAGCTAAAATTCCAAACATCAATACCATTCTAGAAGCCATACAAACAACTATAATTCATCAGAATGAACATCATTCAACTTTGTCATCTTCTCGTAATTCTCTGGCATGGAATCATTGTCCGAGATTGACAAAGATTGAAGAAGCTCATAACTCCATTCAAACTAATCTTGCTACAGTCAAGTCTTAAACTTCATAGATCAAGACCATGGTTACTGAAATGTTTTGATCCTTTAAAGGCTCATCATCCTCTGCCCCCTTAGGAAGTACACCTATTCTAACAGATGCACCCAGTGAATTTCATGCACCTATTGGAGGAGAAGTCTACATTAGTGATTTGTCAAAGTCCTTTTGAGGAAAGTCATGAAAGGCAGCTGGTCGTATATTAAGAACCTTCCTCTCGACCTGATGGGGAGTCTGAACCAATGATAACTGAAATCATTAAGACAACTAAGCATGAATTCGTTAAAGAGCCTAAGGTAATTATAGAAACTGAAGTTCCTGCTCAAGAACCTCAGGTTACTCAGGCCACACTTGTTTGGACTATCATAATAACAACAACATCATCCTCAAACCTTAACTCCAATCCCTAAATCATCAACAACACCTGAAGCGACCACTCTAATCACTGAACCATCAATCCTAGAATCTCAAGCTACTGGTCCATCATTCATAACTCCCAAGCCTACTGATAAAGGTAAGGGTATTGCTAAGTTATTTGATGATTCTCTACCAAAGCTAGTGAAAGCATTAAGAAAAGTTTATCCATATCTATATGTTCTTGTACTGATTGATTATGAGCTCCCTAGTGGTAAAATGGTCAAGATGGCATATGCGGAAGTATGTGAGATGAGAAGGAAGAAAAGATTAAGAATGTTGAGCTCAATAAATTTGAAATCCTGAAAGTTGCTGCTGAAGAGGTTAAGGAAGTTGAAGTCATCATCTATGGTGGAAAAGACTTTGTGAAACATCAAGAGGAACTCCTTAGCGTCCACAATGAAAAGGTCAAAAGGAATGCTAAAAAGGAAGAAGAAAATCTAGGATCAGTATGTGTAGACCACAACAAAGAGAAGAAAAAAAGGAACTATCACTAACCTTCACAACCATCTAAAATCCAAATTAGTTGTTGTGACTATGTACAAAAACAATGATATCAAAAACTTTGAAATCCAAAATGAATTCATGTTTTATGACTTCAGCCTAAGTGAATGGGATGAGATGGGTCCCATCCTAAGAAACAAACAAAACAAAGTAGTACCTGACATGTTGAACTCTCTAAGCAAGAAATACGTTCGACAGTAAGAAATTAGAGTCTTGACATTGATGAATCAATCCCCTTACAACTTCATGATCCTTCTAAAATTACTTAGATGAAGAGAAAGACCATAGAGCTTGAGCCTGAAGAATACATTTCTTGTCCTGAAGGAGTGAAGTTCTTTAAGAACAAGGTGATTGAGGAACCTGAGTTTGGTTAGTTCTTTATTGATTAGTTTGGTGATCTTGAATTTTAGAAAGAAGGTGATGTTCACAAGGTTGAGACCACTACTCTACTTGGATACACGATGATGGCTTATGCTGACATGTCAACATCAAATCAGAAGTTTGTGGTTGTTAGCCTTAAATTTATCAAAGTCAAACAAGAAATGTAATAGTCATCATATTAAGTGTCGGTCTTACGTGATAGGAACTTTGTATTAAATGTAATAGGCTAGTTGGGAACATGGGCTTGGACTTTAAGCTAATATTGTCCACGTCTAGGGCCAAAAGCCCAAACTAAGCCAAGCTCGATCCATGTTCATTAACCCTAGGCGTTACCTACACATGGTAGCCAATATATACCACTCTCCTTGTATGGAGATAGGGTTGGTTGTTTTCATTTGGTAAGAACACTTCCTTCGACACCTCCTTTTTCTCTCTACTTTCTCTCTCTATATCTCTCCCCCTCTCTAATTTTTCTTCCATGGTTTGTGCTTAAGTGATTGTTATATGGATATAGAATAGGACAAAAAGTGGTATCAATCACTCGGGGGTAGAAAAACGTTGTTTGTGTCTTATTTTCGTGTTTATTTTGTGTCTAAAGATCTCGTCTCATTCAAAACATCTTGACAATGTATAAATTTGAATTTTCAATGTCAAAATGATATAAAGTTTAGGTTTTTAAGAGTTCAAAATATCTTTTTGATGACATCAAATAACATCACTTTTATAGCATCATTTATCCGATGAAAATAACCCTTTTTATATAATTATTGCAAAGAATTGTTAATTAATCATTTGTATTTGAGAATTGCAGTAATTATGGAGTACTTGGTGAAGATTAGCAAAAAGGCACGCATTCTGGAGCTTAAACGAAGACATTTGAAGATTACGGTTCTGACAACCAATACGCCGTATCCATCAAGGAAGATACCGCGTATCTGTGCCTGAACTTCACTAAAGACCATGAAGGAAACAAGAATCAATACGCAGTATCTAGAGAATCCTATAAGCCGTATTCAAGCTATGGAAATAAAATATTCTAGAAGATATTGAACGTGGTCCCTACTCAAAGAAACCCCCAATACGCCGTATCGAAGCCTTTTGATACGCCGTATCGACCTTTTTCCAGACCTTATAAATAGAAAACTCAAAAACGAGTTTTAGGTGTGCTAAATCATATTTTCGAATCCTAAACCATAAAAGTCATTTTTCAGAGGAGAAGAAGAGAAGAAGAGGTCTTGCAACGTAATCAATTCCATAGGAAACAACTTGTAATCTCCTATACTCTTGTAATCATTCAGTTTTTGGTATCATTTGTTAACTCAATTAGTTTACCTTGGCTAAATTATTACTCTTGTATTGATTATGATGTTTGAAGGCTAATACCTTTGGGTATTAGCCATTATTATAAAGATCTGAATGTTTGGTTTGTTTATCTCGATTGCTTAATTTATTGTTGATTGCGTGTTTATGTTTATCAGTTTATACTTGTTTACGTGCTTTTGTATGCGAGCTAGCATTCAACTGGATCTATTGATACTGACCAAGTAATCTAGATGTCGGGATAGCTCTCCATATAGTGATTTATACATCTAGACCAATAGGATCACAAATAACGACCTATATTTGCCCATAGATTGTGAGCTTAGTTGGACCAACAGGTGACCTTGGGATCAACGAGTACGTTCTCAATTAATTGGTAAAGACTTGGTTAGTGGACTACTAGTGTATGAATTGCCTTTAAGCAGTAAGTGGGTAAAGTCTCTATGAGCTAGGGTTTAACAAGATCACCATTGCTTTAATCCCTAAGATAGATTATAATCAGCAAATAAGGATGCTTTATGCGGATGCATCTAATTGTGATAGAATTCTACGTGTCTAGGTTTAAGGAAGAAGTACCGCCTTAATCTTAAGAATGATATGCCGCCTCGAGATAAGTAATCATTGCACTAAATAAACAAACCAACGTTCTGATTGGATTAATAATGGTTAATACAGTTTTCTTATATTTGGCTAGACCGCTCTTTTATCTTCTGTTAATTTGCTTGCGTGTGTTTTAGTGTCTTAAGTTGATTTTAGTCACCACAAAACCCGTGCCAGTCTCTCAGGCTGAAAACCCCCTTATCCGTTAGATTTAGGATTAACATAGGTTTAGCATAGGTTTAACATAGAATAGAATTAACTTAGTTTAGATAACCAAAATATTAATAAATTGAAAGATTGTTTCTCGCTCTTAGTGATCGACACCCTACTTACCACGAAACTACCACAGATCGGGTACACTGCCCGTTAAAGTGTTGTTTTTGGTTATGTCGGCAAAATATAACTTTAAAACTTGAAATCATAAAATTACAACCACACAACGACACATCAAGTTTTTGGCGCCACTGCTGGGGAGTAAAATTAATCTTGATTTTTATTTGATATTTTGGTTTTTAACATTAGATTAGATCTAACCCTTAGGATTAGTGTAATTTAGATTAGTGTATAATTTTGTATATTCTATATATTTGTTTGCTTGTATATTTGCTTAGTTTAATTGTTTGTGTAAATTAATTGTTTTCTAATACACTGTTCGATAAACCAATACGGCGTATCTACTTCCATTGAATACGGCGTATCTAAGTTTTTGTCCAATGCAGCGTACTCATTCAAAAAGATTAATACGGCGTATTCAGTTCCATTGAATACGGCGTATTGATTATTTGATACACTAACAGATCTGGTTCTTCGCATTTAATTTATGTATATCTATTTTTTCTTTCTCCTAAGCCCATCCTACTGATTGTTTATCCCTTGTTATAGGCAGTACATAACAAGGAGTTCAACTAAGGAACTATTTACACCTTTCAAGGAACCAAAATGAGATTTTTGATCATCCATGAAGCACTTAAAGACACTAAGTCTTGACGAATCAAGATCGCCTGATTTCGATCTACTTTCTGACCAAGAAGAATTTTCGGAGGAAGAAGTTGCGGAAATAATGGCGGAAACTATGGAACAATACATGAGCAAAACTTGAGCCAACTGTGGACCAGGAGTTGCTAGGCCTAAGATCGAGGACAAGGATAATTTTGAACTAAAAGGCCAATTTCTCAAGGAACTACGTACCAACACTTTTAGCGCTTCGAATCACGAAGATGTGAACGAACATATTAAGAAAGTTCTTAAGATCGTGGATTTATTCCACATCCCTAATATAACTATAGACCAAGTGATGCTTAGAGCCTTCCCTATGTCCCTAACTGGAGCCGCAAGTCGTTGGCTAAGAAACAAACCATCTGGTTCGATTACAACTTATGAAGATCTGAAGACAAAGTTTCTAAGCAAATATTGCACACATGCTCGTACTGCAAAGAAAATGGAGGAGATTAACAACTTTCAGCAAGAACCAGAGGAAAACCTCTATCAAGCTTGGGAGCGATTTAAAGAACTCTTGATGAAGTGTTTTCAACACTATTTAACAGAGATGCAGGAGGTAGACTTGTTCTATAATGGATTGGATGTTCCAACTAGACAAATTCTTGATTCAAGAGGAGCCATACCATCAAAGACTGCTGCTGATGCGAAAGTAGCCATCCAAAAAATGGCTGAATACTCTTAAAAATGCCACAATGGGACATCTAGGACCAGAAGTACTGAAACTTCTGACTGATTAGCAGCCATACAAGCACAACTCAACAATATTGGAAGAGAAATCAAGAAAGTGAATGAAAATTTTTTTACTACTCAAGTAGGATGCGAACAATGTAAAAGTCCCCACTACACCAAAGATTGCCCACTCAAGGAAGAAGGGAAAACCCTCAAAGAAGCTTACTACACTCAATTTGGTGCACCTTTTCAAGAAGGGGGATATAGAGCAACTGCTCTAGGATTCTACCAAAGGAACAATGCAAAACCTTCATACCAAGAACAAAGACAATCTATGGAAGAAACACTAAGCAAATTTATGGGGGAATTGGCAAAAAGACATGAGGAGAACTCCAATTTGATCAAATAGATCTAAGCTTCAATGGATGCTGCCATAAGAAGCCAAGTAGCATCAATTAAAACTTTCAAAATCCAAATCGGGAAAATGAGCAAGGTACTACAGGAAAGAGGATTTGGAAGTTAACCGAGCTCTACTAAAACTAACCTGAGAGACCATGTGATGTGTGCTTAAACACATATCATTTGTACCCTAGAAAACACATTAAAATGGACTAAATACTAAAATATGAGTAATTATCTTGCAAATATGTTTGTATTGTGTTTTTATGTCTTATAAGTACAAAGGATTGAAAAAGGAGCAAAAACGGTAATTTTCAGGTGACTTTCGATGACGTTTTTACGTTTATCGAGGTTCAAACAAAGTTGTTAATATTCCATGATCACACCATTAGAAAGAGCACGAAATTACGAGTCTATCGGTACCTTACTTGACACTCGAACCTTTCTTATTTGAACCCTACGCGTCCCTTTTTGAACCCTTGTATACAAATGAACCTGGTCTAATTAAATTAAGGGATAAAAGTATTTTGTTTATATAGTAAATACGAAACTATGCATTAGCTCAGCTGGTGCAAGGCTTTGCCTTAGTGTTTCGTACTAGAGGTCCCGTGTTCGATCCATGCATGAGGGTTTATCCCCTCAGCCACGTCAGCAGCCACGTGGTGCCATGTGGCAACCGTTGACCCGACCCGACCACTGACCTAGTCAGACCACTGTTATAGCGGTGGTCAATGGTGGTCCGCCACCGTTAACCGTCGTTGGCCACCGTTGACCACCGCCGTTGACCGTCGTTGGCTACCGTTGACCGTCATCGTTGACCGATGTTCTGGCGGTGGCTCCGACAACGGTGGCGGCTGTCCAATAGGATGCTATCACGTGGCAGTGACGCCGCCTTTAATGATTACTATGGAAGGTGTATAAGGTACTGTGTAGGTGGCGGCTAGACGAATCACAAGTTGACATGTTGCACATGCCGGCTGTCAAAGGGTTCCGTACGAGGTGCAAGGGGTCAGATATCAGTCCAAGGTTCAGAAAGGGGTCAGTACAAGGTGAGCATTCTCGAGGATTCTAGATGGATAGGTGGCATGATTTGATTGGCTCAAAGAGGAATATTGCAGCTGGCAATGATTGACATGTATTGAGTCGGTGCCAGGCAACTTCCTAGAAATTTTGTAGACACGGTCCTCCGAGCCAAATTACTAAAATACCCTTAGATCTGGAGCTCTTATTAGTTGATCACCTGAAAAGATGAAATTGCCCCTCTCCCTACTTGGGCCTTTAAATTCAACGCAGCAGCTCTTATTTGAGGATGTTAGATTTTTAGTTTATTTTTCATAGTAGTTAAATTTAGTTAGGAGTAGGAGTAGATTTAGGATAGATTTAGCTTATTAGTTTGCTTATTGTAAAAGCTTTTATAGCTTATCTAGCTTATTGTAATCAACTCTTTTTAGCTTATTAATGAAGATGTTTTGAAGATTGAAGTGCTTATTTTCTTATGGCATATTCTTACCTTTCTTTTCTTTTTCTCTAGCTTATTTTCGAATAAGCTAGCTTATTGGCTTATTGTTGCTTCTAGCTTTCTCCTAGCTTATTTC
>BQNB010166185.1:0-14139 GCA_026074375.1 Tanacetum coccineum | reverse complement strand
CCTGAGTAGAGGCTATCCTGAGTGTCTAGGTTTGGGTTGGACACCCAGATGATGGTAGTAATGGTGATGGCACTGGTGGTGGTGATGAAAGTGCAGGTGAGGCCGTGCACCTAGCAATGCGCTCCCCTACAGAGGGTGGTAATAGTGAGATAGGTGGTGATGGTGATGGAGTAGGCATGGCTAAAAGTCTCTCAACCTCTACCTCTAGTGGAAGGGATATGGAAGCCTGAAGCCGGACAGTGATCCTAGCTCCAGTGGTAGAAATGTCAGTGGAGGGTGGTGGTATAACAGGCTCTATTCCCCCAGGTGGGGAAACCAGCTCAACAGTAGGTACTACAATAGCGGAGTCGACCGGAGCTAAGTGCTCCTCCTCCTCATCATCTTCATCCCCTTTATCCTCATCCTCATCATCGGCGTCATCCCCGGATGAATCGCTTTCATCATCATCTCCATCCTCTCCCTCGACTATGGGATAGTCAACCTGACCATCCTCGGTCGCATCATCCTCATACTCCTCTGGATCCTCTTCTGGACCCGACTCAACAACATATCTTGGTGACTCAGCAGTAGGTGAAACAACAGGAGGTAATGGCTGCTCCTTAGCCGGAAACTCATGCTCATCCTCCAATGGTATATACTCAGGATATATAGGCTCTGGTACGTAGTCAGGATCATATGGCTGTTTGAACATAGGCTCATGCTCATCCTTGTCCTGTGGTACTGGTGGTGTCTGTGGCTCCTCGGAGCCAGGTATGTAATCTGGTGATGGTGGGGCTACTGGCTGCATAAGGAGTCCATCGTATCCGTATACGATGACTCGTGGAATGCCTCCATCAGTTATCTCCTCATCATCGGCCCCCCAGAAGACTCTGCTTGGCTTGGAATCGGTGTAGACGGAAGTGTAGGTAACCGCAGATGATGCAGAAGACATGACTGCTGTAAAAACAAAATAACTTATATATAAGTATTAATTTTAAGACTCTTATAGTAATATACGTAATATAATTTATATACTCGTATATCAATCATGCAAACACTTAGTAAACTACTAATGCCAAAACATTGTATGTCATGTAAGCACATATGCTAGATTGCAAACAAGTAATGTATGTGTGTCTCGTACAATCCCTATTTGTGAATGCAGTGTTTGAAATGGTTATAGTCCAGACAAAAACTTTTGACCTAATTCTCTATAACCTTGGCTCTAGATACCAATCTGTAACACCCTCGAAATCTGGGTGGCAACGGAATGTTGAATATCCGAGGGCATTACTTCATAGATCAATAGCACAAGATATGAGAACGACCACTAAAACGTGTTTGTTTAAAAAAAGATACATTGGATTTTGAAAAAAAACTTAGTTCCAATACCATGACTCATGGTCTTCAAATTATTCGGACAACATAAGTAAAGATTTTGGTTTATAACAAATGTTCCCAAAATGTAATACGCCCAAATCTTTAGTACTGACACTTTCCAAAGAGTGACCCCCAACGTATCTGGGCACCTCGTGCCTTATTGAACCGAGAAACATCTTAAAATGTCAACATAAAGTTGGTGAATTCATAGGTTTATGTAAATCAATTGAAAGACCGCAAGATTTCCATTCATGTGTATGATTAAGCAACAGATCAAACATCATAAAAAAATAATTACGTTTTCCCTAAGCCATGACACTGAACTCAGACATGTAATAGAATGCAATAAATTACCATAAATGCCCGTGAATGATGTTCTAAACCCACTAACAAACACCAAATCTTGCATAGTATAAAATGGTATACGTTTGTTGTCTAGCAAACCGGCACAGTGAGTGCTACTCACCCAAACGGGGATTGTCAGTCCCAAATAGATCTATTTATAACCTTCGCTCTCACAATCTAGTAATTGATAGTTCATGATATGGGCTCAGTGGGTTATCGCTACTTAGGCAAATACGTAATCATAGTATAAAATGTACACTTGCGACTAATTTGTAAAACAAAGCATGTTCTCACCCCAAATATGTAAATCATTTAAATAATTGTAAAACATGAGGCTATGAACTCACCTTAGTAAGTAGTCCTCTGAAAATGATAAATATATCCAAGTATGGCAAATGAATCACACCGTCAAATACCTAAGTAAATACGGTCAGTCTTAGTCTACAAGTTTAGGCTAACGACTTAATGCATAAACTACAATAAATTGCTAGTTTATATATATATATTGTTATCACTTGTGTGGTAGTGCACCTATTTATTGTATTTGAATTCACTTGATGGCTCTTGGGAAGGTATACGATCACACACGTTTCTAGTATATGTATAATCATTATTAATAAATATTCATATTTATTAAGTCATGGTTTAACTTGTATAATATCCGGTAAATATATAACTCGTCCGGTATGTTAAGTATTGATAAAATCATTTTCGTTCATGAAGTACCCTTAGGTTTTCTATATTTACAAAAACAGTCCCTATGTTTATGAAAATATAGTATTTACACTTTAAACCCTTAGGTTTCCAAAGTTACACTTTAGTCCTTCAACTTTTCTATAATTACACTTTAAGTACTTATATATTTCAAATAGCCTCTTAAGTTTCAGAAATGTCAAAACAGCCCCTAGACTTTATAGGAAAACAGTTTTGACAGTTTTAACCCTCAACTTTACAAAGTTACACCTTTAGTCCCTTAACTTGTAAAAATTATATTTTAAGTCCGATTAAGTTCTAGCAAGTGGCATTTGGTTTTAATGGACCCCAATAAGCCATATAAGCTGGGTCAGCTTATAAATAAGCTCGGATGAGCTTATTTTGGCTTGTTGGGCCTTATTGGACTCGTTAAGGTCCAATAAGAAATCCAAAGGTCCAATTGGGTTTTCAAAGGCACATAAGCCCTTATTAAGTCTATTTAAACTTACTTAAAATTGTTAAGCTGAAAAATAAGCTCGGGTGAGCTTATTTGAGCTTTTTCGAGCTCATTGGGCTCGTTAGCCTAACAATCTTAACCCGAATGTTGTAAAGGTCCATTAGGGTTTCAATATAGGATCAAATCTTATTTTCTTAACTTAATAAGCACTCATGAAATCTGATTAAGCTGTTTTTACTTTGTGGCTTATTTAATAAGCCGATAAGCCTCGGAAATGGGCTTTTGGACCCGATACGAGTCCATTTAGTGTTTTAAGGGTTTCGGCTTGATTCATTAAGGTCCAATAATTTTTCTAGGTTTATTATAAGCCTTATAAGTTGCTTAAGCTCACAAATAAGCTGTTTAAGCTTATTTGTAGCTTATGAGCTTCGTGGGTCACGGAAATGGGCCATTAAGCTCAATAAGGGTTTGTTTTGGCTTTTAAAAATGTTTTAGAGTCCCTACGAGTTCAATAAGCACATAGGTCTCTTAATAAGCCTGAGGGTGCTTATTAATAAGCTGTGGGCCTACTAGGTTGGCTTATTGGGCCTGTTTGGGTTTAAAGGATCCATTCGTGGCCCGTTGAGTTCTTGCTTGCGTGTCTTACTAATAATTAAGTTTAATAAGCTTCTTTACCAAAGAAATAAGATCAAAAGAGCTTAAAAATCAGCTGTGGGCCCCAACTAATAGGCTGTTTGGCCTGTTGGGCCCAAATGCGGGATGTGTGGACTTAACGAGACCATTTAGTAGTCGTTAAGCTTCTTAGGGTTCCTTAGGTTTCAATAACATACTATTAACCAACGTACGCTTATTTAGCACGTATAACGGTTACATTTGTCCCATGCAAACATTTAAATGGGTCACGTACTCCTTCCCAAGCCATAACTTCGCGTTTACATAAAGAGTTTACGTATGGTTTTTGTAACATTCGTGTGTGAAGGTTATGGTGTGCGTTGGTGTTCACATTGGTTTATAAATGAACACGTTTGATACCTTAGCTTGCCATTTAATTATTTTGTTTTTTTTTTTTTTTTTTTTTTTTTTTTTTTTTTTTTTTTTTTTATACATGTTTCCTTGTATCCTAACACCACACAAGGTCGAACATATGCATATATAGGTATGTGTGCCACGCATGGGTTGAACCATGTGCGTTCATGACCATGTGTAATTCGTTAGTCCCCCCCCCCTTATTTTCATGACTATATGACTAGATATTAAAGAAATAAGTGAAATATGAAATGTATAAGTTCTAACTCGACATACAAAGAGTCCTAAGGTTTTTTTTTGAGTGTATGCGAGTATTGTGGCAACCTACGTGCGAAATACACGATCAACAACCAAACCCTAAGCTTCAAAGCTTTGTAACACCCAACCTTAGCTCGTGTATTCCTTGTGAACTTGTATGAAACGCTTAGTGTTGTGCGTTGGTTTGAGGAAAGTAGGAATGTGTTTGTTTGCCATTTTATTAACCCGTGGACAAAGAGTAGAACTTAGAATTGTTTTTTCTTGTTTGAGTGTTTGTGAGTTGTAAGTGTGTTAAATGGTAAGTATGGATGAGTATTTATCGGCAAGAATACTAGTTACATATTCCTAGTCCTAAACAAACCAAAACCGGCCCTAACTAGATGGTTTTATGGTTTCTAGTTAGCCTCACATTGTTTCTTGTTAAACCACTTAGGTACATTTCTTAATTACATGATCTAAGTACAAGATTTACACAATATTTGTACAAGATTACCTAAGATTTGGAAAATCTTAAGGTTTGTGTACTCATGTGTGTTATGCCGCGGGTATCTAAGAGAAAAGGGTTAAGAAAAGTTGTTATCTAATGTGTAATAGCTTAACTAGGAAACATTAAGGACAAGCTTTAATTAAGCTTAGATGTACATGTACTTTAGGGATCATTAGAAGATTTCTAAGTAATTTGTCCTCAATATTCGGCCCTAGTGGAGAATTAACACAAGAATTAATTTAATTTTGTGTTTAAGGTTTAAAAATAGGTATTGGTTTGAGTCTAGGCAAGTCTAGGTATTTTTGGGGTGTGTCCAAATGTATTTTATTATGAGACGTAAGCCTTTTACGTGACCAATAAAACAAATAAAATACGCAAAGTTAATAATTATCTTCTTAATAACTATATAACACTTGTTTGACGTAAACCTTAATTTATTTGGTGACCCTTTACGTTAGATGAATATTTCTAGTCTACGCAATTTAGCTTAAAAGTTAAATTAAAAGTAGACGCGTATTGGACCAAAATAAATAGTAACGAATAATAGGAGTCGTAAAATGACCTGAATTTGAGAAATGTTACATTAGCTGCACTGAGAACACTTAATTGAGCTTCAGAACTCTCTTAACATTGTTCTTCACCTTGTGTAACTTTTATTGGAGTAAGCTGATGCAATGTGAATCATTTACCTAAGTCAATTTCCTCTATCATACTTCTCCTTTAAAGATCATCATCAGTCTGATTCAAATCAATCTCAACTTCTTCATATTGTCTCTGTCATCCTCCCTTGTTTGGAAGTATCCTCTGAAACTAGATCCTCATCGTCATCAAAAATTACCATCCTTGCCTTTCTCCTTTCTGTGGTAGATTTTAGCTTGGCTTCCAAATGTTTGACCTTCTTCACCAACTTTGTAAGAGCCTTACCATAAATCTTCTTAGTCTGTTTGAGATCATCCTCCAAGCTGGTGACTTTGTTAGATAATTTGGTACATAATTCCGTCAATTCATTAAGTTTCTTGTTGCCAACATCACTTTCAGGTGTGTGACCTCCTGAGAGAGGTAAATCATAGGGCATATGAGATGGTGTCTGAGTTGGATGTGATGTGGTAAAGGAATCAGTGATAGGTTCAGTTATAGGTACTTGAGAAGGTTGTTCTTGTAATGACATTGGTTGAGATGTTGTAGGTTGTGAGGTAGGTAGAGAAGCAATAGGTGTGTGTTGGGACTCAATAGTGAGTGTTGGTCCTTTACCCTAACCAAGTTGGTCATGAATCAACATAGTATCAAATAAAGGTACGTGTACCCTTGAAAAACCTCGTTTCATGTTGCTAAAAAGTTTTTGTGTTAACGAAGGAGCAACATATGTTCTGTTATGTTGATTAAGAACCCTTTTCTTTTTATTCAAAATGATTTGTATAAATCGTAGATACATCAAAAATTTTGTTTTACTATCCACATTTTTCACCATACCATCAAAAATTAGTTTTGAAAACTTAAAAGTCCTGTTTGTAGCTAAACAAATGATTGCAGTTGCAATATTACTAGAAAATTGTTCCCATGAAGTTTTCTTAGGACTTAAACAATGTAATATGGTATGGATCAAAAATCTCCATTGGGGTGAAAATTTACCTTTTTGAAAAGTAAGTTTGTCATCATTTGAAACATACCTCATTAGAGTGAGCTGATCAAAGATTTCAGTATTAGGCAAAGAACTAATACCATCTGCATCTGCTAATTGGAGATGTCTCCTAACAGATGCTTCAGTAATAGCAATTGTTTGCCCATCAACTATGACAGTTAGCTGTTGTTCTCCATCATTGACTGTATCGACAATAACAGTCTGCCAAAACTGTTCAATAAGAGAAACATAGATAGTAGGATTTGCAATTAAAGCATACCTGATATTGCTACCAGCAAGAAAGTCTACTATCTGATGAAATTCCTCACTTCTAGTTGGCTTTTAAAGAAAAGCCACCATGTTATGCTTGTCGCAGAAGTCCATATTAGCCATGTGTATATAAGTTATTCACAAAATACTGATGTGAGTGCTGGGTTAAGATCGATTTAGAATGAATTAGTGTTTGGTAAAAGCAATTGAGATTTTATAGAGAGTATATAAGGTTTTGAAAGCGGATAAGCGAATAAATTATATCTTTAGCTTTAAAAGAAATTATGTAAATAAGGTAAAGATAACAATTATCAAAATTAAGAACCTTATATACTCAGTCAATTGCGTAAAAAACCTTAAGATAATATTTTAAAGAGGCTGAAAAATTCTGTGATTGACCAACCGTGTAAACGGTACCAGCTAGTACATAATACAATCCTAGCAGGAGTATTAATTTGGTCTAGCAGTACTAATATTTTTTGCCCATCAGTATTAAGAACGTTGCCTAGCAGTATTAACTTTTTCTCCAATAATCATGCAACAATATACCTCTATTCATCACAAACACACTAGAAACAACTAGATAGACATGTAAGAATTCATGAGGATCCATATTTATGCATAACCTATGAATAGAAGTTAAAAACTGTTAACCAAACCAAAATACTACATTTGACCCATTTCTTCCCAAATTTAACCTTAAGTTATCCCACCATCTTAGTTGAAAGTATAGTTTTTGGCAAACTATCAACCATCAACGGATTTGATTATTCTTTACCAGTTGGTGTTTGCCCTGGAATAGCCAATTCTTTCTTGTCTATTAGATATGGTGAATTGATGACCATTTGTTGTGTGGTGCACAACCAACACTGAAAGGACATTCATGCTATCATTCCTACCTCAACTCCAACACTTACAACATTTCACCAAATCAACTATCATTATTAATCAAATAACCTTTAAGCTCTAAACCTGTAAAATGTTAAGCGCAAAGAAACACAATCTAAAACATCTTGCATACTGCTCATAAAAGAATTAGTTTCTCTTGGGGATCCAAGTCATTACTGACTTGAGTCTGCCTGTTGGATCAACATAGTCAAATTGCTTACAACTGTATGATCCACTATTTTTGGAGATATGATCTAGTACCTTTATTTTAGGTCTCTAAACCCAGCATGCTAAAGACTTAACAGCATTAATCCCTTGTTCCCCAACAGCACTTGTCACTCTGTTTCCTTTAGCAGTATTAATAGAATTTATCTTAGCAGTATTAACTTTGTCATTCAAATTTCTATTTTTAAGTGCTGTTTGTTGGTAAAAAGGTCTCTTAGATAGTGAATGTGACTTCTGAAAAGCATTTGGTCTAGTTTTTGCAGCATTCACAAAGGATTTAGGAGCAGCAGTATTAATAGGCCTAGCAGCACTAACTGGTACTATGCCAGACTTGGTTAAAACTGCTGTTGGAACAAAATTCCTTCTAGAATTAGAGAAATTTTGATGATTAACCCTCATAGCATTATTCCAAAACTGGTCTTGGACTTTATTTTTGGACCAGTTCCCCTTTTTCACATTGTTCAACACAGGTTTTTGTACCATCTTTTTATCATGAAAATCACAGTCTTTAATTAGATGGTTAAAACTCCCACACACAAAACAAGCTTTCTTTGTAATCTGAAACCCAACTCCTAATTTCTGAGTTTTTATTTCATTCCATTTTGTTCTGTTATTCCTAAGATTTTGACTAACTTTCTTAGGTTGATTAGCTTGCTCAGGTTTATGTTGAACATTATCAGATTTTAATACCATTACTTCAGAATCATCCTCATCACAATCAGAAACTCAATCTTCAATTATTGGGGCATCAATAGTTTTCTTAATCTCATTTGAGGAATTTTCACAGACACCCTTATTTGCCTTAAATCCATAGCCTTCAAATTCAGGCTGTTGAAACTCCTTAAGACCAGAGTTGGACAAATCAATAGTTGGGGGTGCAAATAAGCCTGTAGGTGGAGGTGGAACAGCATTATACCCCACACCTTTTCTATTGTTATCAGAAATTTGACTCCCTATCAATTTATCTAGGCTCTTAGAGGCATTTTCAAAATTGTCAATTTTAATCTGATTGCTCTCTTTTTCTTTCTTAAGTTTTTCTATCTGAATATTAAGAGCATTGATTTCTAAGTCTTTAAATGAGGCATCTCTTTTTAAAACAACAATTTGGTCACAAAACATAACCTCATTCTTTTTGTAGAAGACAAGTTGTTCTTCTACAGAAGCTAGACCTCTTTTATAGGTAGCTAGATTAAACTCAGATTTATTAAATTCTACTCTTAAATTATCAAGCTGAGTTTTAAGAGTTTCAAAGGATTTAAGACAAGTGTTAGAACAAGTTTTGTTATTATGTACCTCTGAATCTGAGAAAGCCATAAGAGCCAAGTTGGTAAGACTTCCTCATCTGCCATGTAGCTCCAATCAAAACCAGCTCCATCAATAGCCACCATTGCCTTA
Source organism: Tanacetum coccineum (assembly GCA_026074375.1). Classification (NCBI taxonomy): domain Eukaryota; kingdom Viridiplantae; phylum Streptophyta; class Magnoliopsida; order Asterales; family Asteraceae; genus Tanacetum; species Tanacetum coccineum. The sequence goes on along the minus strand of BQNB010166185.1, from coordinate 5,118 downwards.
GAAGCTGTTTCTTCCACATTCACAGTCCTTCTTGAGCTGTCTTGATTCCTAGCCCTGCTTTCTTGGTTCCTAGGACCTCTGCATTCCCTTGCAAAATGTCCCATCTTATGACAGTTGAAACATTCTACCTTGGACTTGTCATATCCTGCAGTATCACTTCCATTGATAGTGATCTTCTTCCCAGTTCTCTGGTAATACCTCCTTGCTCTCATACTCAGTAGTGCCAATTGCCACTTCAAATCCATTTCTTCAAGATCATCTTCATGGATTTGTTCTAGGTCTTCATGAACAAGTTGAGACCCATTTGGTTGATTGGCCAAGAATGCATAGACAGTGGCATCACTTAAGTTAGCAGTGTTATCATGAGTACTAGCAGTACTAACTGAAGAGTTAGCAGTACTAACTTGAACATTAGCAGTATTAACTTCATTGGTACTGCTAGGAGTTGAAACAAAGGCCATATTCTGGAGAGCCGGGAATTGGAGGTTGATGTAACAGTTCTTTTGATTTCTTGTTCAACCAATCTTAAATTAGTGTAGGTCATCAAAGCTCATTGAGTCAAGATCTGGTTTGTTCCTCCAGACCACAACATGAGTGTTCCATTTAGAAGGCAGGTACTTTCTCAAGGATACTTTAAATTAAGTTCTTCTTAAGAGATGTTTTCCCCCAAGATCGTGCCCAACTGGTTATATTTTCTAAAAAGCTGTTTAAACATTAGAGTCAAGTGACTCTATGCTTGGAGCATTGAAATTTTCATACATCTGCTTCAGAAGTGTCTTTTGAGTCTTCTTTGTGGCATCATTGCCATCAAATCTTGTTTGTATGGCAGCAAACAAAGTCTTGGCATCCTTGTATTGATTAAAAGTTAATTGATGTTCATTTGGAAGTGCCATTAGCAACATACTTCTGGATTTTACGTCATTCTTCTTTTGGGTCTTCTCTTTAGTAGTAACAGGACCTGGTATTGTTGAAGTAGAGGTACCATTTGCATTTGTTGTTGTTCGTGCTACAGGATTAAAGGAATTGCCATTTTCTATGATATCCCATAGAGCATAGTCTTGAATTTGAAAGTATTGCTTATTCTGGAGGTTCTCCACATACTCATATTTACCTGCTTGAGAAGTGGCAGTTTTACAACAACATTAGTTTGTGTAGTTTCTAGATCCATCTCTTTTGTAAAAAGAGTTCTTCTTTGTTTGTTTCTTCTAGATCTTCTGCCCCACCTTATGTATTTGAGATTGGAGAGAGTTCTCATGTGACGCGTCTAGAGCGCCATGAGGAACAGATCGAGACTATTTTGAATCACTTAGATTGAGCACATGGAAGATAAGATAGAAGGTCTTGGTAATGGTCGAGTAATCATACAGCGAGATTTTGACCAACTAGAAACCGAACTTCAAAAAGCCCGTACCCAGATTGCTGGATTTCAGAGAAAGCAAACAGGGCATGACGAAGAGATTGTTCTTTCTCGCGTTAGGATTTATACTCTGGAAATGCTCATCGAGGATATCCAGGTTCGCCACCAATCAGATATGAAGAGTCTTCTGGACATGATCCATGAGCTCAAGAACCACCAGGGAGGACCACCAGACTACTAGACTAGATCCTTGTCATTTACAGCTTTTGTTTAGAATCCAACCACGGGATGTGTGGCATAAATATCGACACTTGTCAAATTTTGGTTATGTAAAATATGTAGACAAGTTATTTATGACATAATACAGTTGTGATTATGTTATACCTCGCTGTTTCATGATACAGATTTATATATGTCGTGGTTGTCTATCCTATGTCATGTATTACGATTACTTATATCTTTATGTATCTAGGATTACTATGGTTCTCTTACCATCAGGTTTTCTCAAACCTTTGTACCCCACCTACACCACCTAGAGACACTAAGCCTCTTGTTGGATCACCCATTTCATTATCTCCGTCTTCATCAGTAGGATCTTTATCACCGGTTAGGTCAACTACACCACCACCAGACTATCCCTTTGATGAGTCTATCTTTGCAGAATTAGATAACTCGTTATGGATCATACTACGACCACTGAAAAGTAAACCAGTCCCCGAGGAACCTAATGAGTTAGATGCTTATTAGAGTGCCCATCTCCGGAAGTCTTAGATTACAAATTTTTTTTTATATCCTGCAATGTAATATCAAAGGATGTGTATTTCTTTGTTAGAACTTGTATCAAATAAGTATCTATGTCAAATGATTTCAATATCACTATGTATGAAAATTTTGACAATGACTTATGATATGACTATATCATTGTATGGATTCTTATTTTGTGTTATCTTGTAAATGTTGATAGAATGGCTCCCAAGAGGACATCAACATCTGCAGCACCACCCATGACTCAGGCCGCCATCAAGAAACTAGTTGCTGATAGTGTTGCCGCAGCTCTGGAAGCACAAGCTGCTACCATGGCAAATACTGACAATACCACTAGGAACACCCGACAAAGAGAAACTCCTATAGCAAGAAAATGTAGCTACAAAGAGTTTATGAGCTGCCAACCTTTCAATTTCAAAGGTACGGAAGGCGCTGTTGGTCTCATCTGCTGGTTTGACCGAACTGAATCGGTATTCCTCCGTAGTAACTGTACCGAGGACTGCAAAGTGAAATTTGCTACTGGTACTCTAACTGAAGAAGCTTTGTCATGGTGGAATTCATTCGCCCAACCTATTGGAATAGAGGAAGCCTACAAGATTCCCTGGTCCAAATTAAAAAAGCTCTTAATAAAGAAGTATTATCCCCGAACCGAGGTGAAGAAAATGGAAGATGAATTTTACAATTTGACTGTAAAAGGGAATGACCTCAAGACTTACATTAGAAGATTCCAAGAGTTGGCAGTTTTATGTCCAACTATGGTACCAAATTCTGAGAAACTTATGGAAGTCTTTATCGGGGGATTACCCCAAAGTATTGAAGGAAATGTTACTGCTTCAAAGCCTCAAACTTTAGAGGAAGCCATTACCATAACCCAAAGGTTAATGGATCAGGTAATAAAGCACAATTATGTGCAAGGAACTAATGATCACAAACGAAAGTTTGATGATAGAAGAACCTTCACCAAAAACAACTACCAAAACAACCGTAACAACAACAATAACAACCGCAACAATAATCACCACCAACAACATAATAGAATGCAAGAAACTGTCAGGGCTTATGCTGCCACCCCAACTGAAAACAATAGGTATGCTGGAAGCCTTCCCATGTGTAAAAGATGCGCCCTGCATCATACAGGACCTTGCATTGTCAACTGTCAGACTTGTAATAAGGTGGGTCATCAGACCAGGAACTATAAGAACAAAGGGCCAGCCACTGGAAGTAACCTGCAACCAGTAACAATAACTTGTCATGCCTGTGGAGAGAAAAGGCATTACAGAAATCAGTGCCCAAAGGCAAACAGCAGTGTCCACGAAAGAGCATACTTGCTGAGGGACAAGAATGCTCACCAAGACCCGAACGTAGTCACGGGTACGTTCCTTTTAAACCAACATCTAGCTAGAGTATTATTTGATTCAGGAGTCGATAAAAGTTTTATATCCATATCTCTTGCTTCTATGCTTAATATCTCACCAATTACACTAGATACTACCTACGACATTAAAATGGTCGATGGAAACCTAGTAGGCACTAATACCGTTATCCAGGGTTGCACTCTGATTTTGCTAAACCAACCTTTCAAAATTGATCTCATGCCGATTAAACTTGGTAGTTTTGATGTCGTCATTGGTATGGATTGGTTATCCAAGTATCATGCTAGAATTATTTGTGACGAGAAAGTCGTCCACATTCCAATCGACGGTGAAACTTTGATCATACAAGGTAATCGAAGTAAAACCCTACTAAACCTCATATCCTGTATTAAAACCGAAAGATATATATCCAGAGGATATCAAGGTTTTATAGCCCAAGTAATGGAGAAAAAGTCAGATGAAAAACGACTAGAAGATATACCGATAGTCAGAGAATTTCTGGAAGTCTTTCCTGAAAATCTACCCGACCTTACCCCAGTTCGCCAAGTAGAATTCCAAATCGATTTAATTTAAGGAGCAACACCAGTAGCCCGAGCACCCTATAGATTAGCTCCTTCAGAAATGCAAGAACTATCTGATCAACTACAAGAGTTAGTAGACCGAGGTTTTATCCGACCAAGTACTTCGCCTTAGGGAGCTCCTGTCTTATTTGTTAAAAAGAAAGACGGATCATTCAGAATGTGTATCAACTACCGGGAGATGAATAAAATCACCATAAATAATCGTTACCAATTACCTAGGATCGATGATTTATTTGACCAACTTCAAGGTTCGAGTGTGTAATCAAAAATTGATTTAAGATCAAGCTATCACCAACTGAGAGTCAGGGATAAATATATTCCCAAGACTGCTTTCAGAACGCAGTACAGATACTATGAATTCCAAGTAATGCCATTTGTTTTAACTAATGCGTCTGCTGTGTTCATGGATCTCATGAACCATGTGTGTAAACCATACTTGGATAAATTTATGATAATGTTCATTGATGATATTCTTATCTACTCTCGTAACAAAGAAGAACACGCAGATCACCTAAGAATAATCCTGGAATTACTCAGAAAGGAGAAATTATATGCCAAGTTCTCGAAATGTGATTTCTGGATCAGTATTGCGCAGTTTCTCGGGCACGTGATTGATAGTCAAGGAATTTACGTTAACCCCGCCAAGATTGAAGCAGTTAAGAATTGGGCATCTCCTACCACACCTACAGAAGTATGCCAATTCTTAGGACTCATCGACTACTATCGAAGATTTGTCAAATTTTTTTAAAGATTGCAAAGTCTTTGACTAATTAACCCAGAAAAACAAGAAGTATATCTGGGGAGAAAATCAAGAGTCAGCCTTTCAACTGCTAAAACAAAAATTATGTGAAGCTCCAATCTTAGCATTACCTAAAGGAAACAACGATTTTGTCATTTACTATGATGCATCACTCTAAGGTCTAAGAGCGGTGTTAATGCAAAGAGAAAAAGTTATTGCATATACATCCCGACAACTCAAGCCTCATGAAGGGAACTATACCACACACCACCTCGAATTAGGAGCTGTAGTGTTCGCTCTTAA
>BQNB010166184.1:0-10663 GCA_026074375.1 Tanacetum coccineum | reverse complement strand
CTAGTCCTCGCGTATGTGACTATGATAAACTATGGTAATTCTGTAATGTCGTCACGTAAAAGTGAATTCCCAACAAAATGTTAGCCGTGGTGTATGCCTTCGAAAAATTCCGGTCTTACCTCATCTTGAACAAAAGCATAGTGTATACAGATCACTCCGCCCTAAAATATCTCTATGCTAAAAAAGATTCCAAGGCGAGATTGCTCCGGTGGGTTCTCCTCCTTCAAGAGTTCACATTCAAAGTAATTGACACAAAAGGAGCCGAGAATCTCGCGGCCGATCATCTTTCCCGATTAGAAAATCCATATGAAAATGTGCTCGACCCAAAGGAGGTAAATGAAAAGTTTCCTCTCGAGACACTTAATATGGTGACTTCTCGTGGTGACTCAAGTACCCCGTGGTTTGCCGATTATGCAAATTACCACGCGGGGAATTTCATTGTTAAAGGGATGTCGTCTCAACAAAAGAACAAGTTTTTCAAGGATGTTAAACATTACTTTTGGGACGACCCCTATTTGTTCAAAATATGTGCGGATCAAATGATCCGGCGGTGTGTTGCAGGACAAGAAGCTGTTGACATCCTCACAGCTTGCCATAGTGGACCCACCGGGGGACATTACGGTGCCAACTACACCGCCAAAAAGGTTTTTGACTCAGGATTTTATTGGCCCACGATTTACAAAGATGCCCATGACTTGGTCACCCGATGTGACACTTGTCAGCGTCAAGGAAAAATTTCGCAACGTGATGAAATGCCTCAAAATTCTATCCAAGTTTGTGAAATTTTTGACGTATGGGGCATAGATTTCATGGGGCCATTCTCGTCTTCACAAGGGAACAAATATATACTCGTGGCTGTCGATTACTTGTCAAAATGGGTTGAAGCGAAAGCGCTCCCCACAAACGACGCCCGAGTTGTTTGTAAATTTCTTAAATCTCTCTTCGCTCGATTTGGTGCCCCTCATGCTATCATAAGTAATCGCGGAACCCATTTTTGCAATGACCAATTTGCAAAGGTCATGCTTAAATATGGAGTTACTCACCGTCTCTCCACTGCGTATCACCCACAAACAAGTGGGCAAGTTGAGGTATCCAATCGTGGCTTGAAACGAATTCTTGAAAGGACCATAGGCGAAAACCGTGCCTCTTGGTCGGACAAACTAGATGATGCACTATGGGCCTTCCGCACAGCTTACAAAACACCCATCGGGTGTACTCCTTACAAGCTTGTGTATGGAAAGGCATGCCATCTTCCGATCGAGCTTGAGCACAAAGCCTACTGGGCCTTAAAGCAAGCAAACTTCGATCCTATAATTACGGGTGATCACCGGAAAGTTCAACTCAATGAACTTAATGAACTTCGTGATCATGCCTATGAGAACTCTTTGATCTATAAGGCCAAAACAAAGAGGCTCCATGACTCCAAGATCAAAAACCGTGTTTTCAACATCGGTGATCGAGTCCTCCTCTTTAATTCCAGATTAAAGATTTTCTCGGGCAAACTAAAATCCCGTTGGAATGGCCCTTTCACCATCCTAGGTATTTCCGTACGGCACTGTTGTGCTTTCTAAGCCAATCGGGCCAAATTTCAAAGGGGAAACTGGTCATAGCGTCAAGCATTACTTTGGAGGGGAACGTACAACACTTGGTAGATTCCAGATCTCCAAACTTTCCCCAAGGATCATTAATTCTTGTGATCGGGTCAAGCATCGCGACCTTAAACAAAGCGCTTCGTGGGGAGGGATCCCCATGCTTATCCGTAGTTGTGTTATATAATAAGTGTTGTTATTTTGTGAGATAGCTTGTCTTCTTCCATTACCGGTTTTCCATGTTGGTGTTTTTATTTATTGTCCAGGATTGCCAGGATTGTGAGACTCTCAGTTTTGTCATTCATCAAGATTTCACATCCTCGCTTCATTTGGGAATCCGATATCCCTAAATCTTATAGGACTAACGTTTTTATTCTTTGGGCATACCTCATAAATGGCTTAGGGATTAATTTAATACCCTTCAAAACATCGTGGCGATGTCTTAGTTCTAGTTTGGGCGGGTTATCTTCGATTTGATTTTGCCTGCAGCATTGTTACCAAGGTAAACCAGTTTTTGTTTTTACTCAAGCCAAAATACCAAAAAAAATGAAAAAAAATTGAAAAATTTTCAAAATATGTAATAAGGGTTCTTTTGTGCCAGTTTTGCTTTTTTTTGGGTTAGATAAGAATAATTTTTGCACTCGATAGGGCGTGTTGAGCCCTAGCTAGTTCCTTTAGGCCAAGCTTCACGAATTATATTGCTTTGAATTTTATTAATGTGGAAGAACGAGAAATGATAGAGTTAATTATAAAGTTTATGTGCCTAAGCAAGATTCGTTCTAAAAACTTATACGAGTATCTTGTGGTTTCTCTCCGTGAATTTCTAATACCACCTAATCATACGTACTCAACGTTAATTCAACTAAGTCAATCGATGTTTCAGAAAAAGCTTAAAATTTGTAACTTGAGTTTTTCCAAAACGAGATGTTATAGTGATTTTAAAAAGATTAAATGCCGAAAGAAGCATGAATGAAAATGTGATGCAAAAATACATGAAATATTGAAATTTTGCCAATGAAGGCATTTTGCAGTTGATATTATGGAGATAGTAATAGATGGTCCCTGTAGTGATATCCCCACTCCGCTAAGCAACGATGGTGGGGTTCAAACTAAGACGTTTTTACTTCTAGGGATTTGGGGTATCCTGTCGTGATATCTCACTTGAAGAAAGGTTAGGTGAGGGCTTCAAACAAAGGACACCAATCCTTAGGCCATATTAGGAATAAGTGTTGATGTGATTTTCCCACTACGCTAGCACGGGGTGGGTTTTCAAACTAAGAACCACCGGTCGTGGTTGTGATATCTACTCCGTTAACCAGTGAGTGGGTTTCAAAACTAAGCAACGCATTCCTAGCTTTAAGAACTTATGATTATGATGTTGAAAATGTTGCAAAAAGTTCTAAAGTTTAAATCTCGAAATCAAGTTACAAGGTCTTAATAAGTTGTTGCTTTGAGTCATGATTCATTTTGAATTATGACTATGAAAATAAGTTGACCTATGGTTAAATTAAAATGAGTACACACATTCAATCGTTATATCCATGTTGCGAGTTGAAAATCTCACAGTATGAGTATGAGGGCTTAACATATAAATCTTATATCGCAATGGTCTGTTGTTTAATGCTTAGCTTGGAAACTTGTGAAACTCGAGGACGATGAAATTTATCCGTCTAAGGACTCCGTAGATCACTCTTACGGCGCTTCTCATTCTATGATCCCAGTGTTTAATAATAAAGAAAGTCAAACTTGTAAAAATGAGGAAAATCCAAAAAATATTAGTTATAGTAGTGTAACTTCAGAAATGGTGAAATACGGGGGCTTACATGTTTACTTCATAACATTGGTGTAGGAACACACATACCTTAGTTTGGGGATTTGATTAAGGGTGGCTTAATTACACATATCTTTTACCTCTAAAAACGAGCTTAAATGACCAAAAACAGACAAAAACTGCCAAATATATGTTTGTTTTGCATTTGTATTGTGCAGGAAGTGGATATCAACAAAAAGACAGAAAACCAAGCCAAAATGACAAAACTGAGCATGGAATGGAAAAGACTGTGCAAAATCAAGGCCAAAGTCCAAAAATGCCAAAGTCAGAGTCAATACAGAAGAATCAGCAGTCAAACCGGAGCCGGAACTGAAGAATACTATTGGATGCAATCTTAACCCATCTGATGGGCCGGGAAAGCCCAATAGTATAATTATGAAGACTGTGAAGACCAAATGGGCCCTCAATCAATTTCAACAGCCCATTTGTGTGCAATTGACAAAGACTGTGAAGACTTTGAAGGCCCAATCCTAGCCCAGTTACAGCCAATCTCAGCCATTGTACACACAAAACCCACTTCATAACCTTATTGGGCTTGAAAAAGCCCAATAACCAAACCTGTACCTTATTGGGCCCAAAACCCAAACCCAGTGGGCCCAATACAAGCCCAAACACAAACCCAAGCCCATTACTGGCCCAGAAACAATTTTCATAAACCTTAGGGACTAGAACTGTCATTTTTTAAAGTGTTTTATAAAAGAAAAATGGTGAAATAAAGAGAGGGACTAAAACTGCCAATTGGCATTTCTTTTACAATTTTAAAAGCCAAGGGCTGTTTTGCAATTTACTCAAACTTTCCCTTATTCTTTTATATAAAAAACAGCAGGGACCAAATTTGCAATTCCCATAAACCTTGTATAAGTCTGCTGTTATAAACTAGAGGGACCATAATTGCAATAACCCAAAACTCTCTTTATTCTTTTGTTATACAAACGCAGGGACCAAAAGTGCCACTTTCCAAACCTAATTATAACTGAATCTCGGCTTATAAGGAAATGAAAAGAGAATGAAAGTTGAAGGGGCACTCTTGCCTCTTCCCCATTCTTTTCTTTTAAAACGCGAACCATAACTGTACTCAAACCGTTTCCCGCCAACCTTATACCCCCCTCCCCCATGGTTTATAGCAAATACCACTACCCCTAGTACACTTCCCTGCTCTCCCCATACCATTTCCCACAACCCAATACCCCTATAACCATGCCAACTTGGCAATCACACAACCCGAAGACCTTCAATGGTGAGATTGAGCCAGAAGTAACACAACTTGCAAGCAAGGGCTAGGATTGCTTTGTACACTCACAGCAAACACAACCCAAGAAAAAGAATGCATAGAGGACTGCTATAAAAGAAAAGAGAGCAAGCCGAGTAAAAAAAAATCCCTGTTTTACTTTCTTAGTTTAATGTTAATTAAGTTTGCTTTAAAATTATTGTATTCAGTTTGTTTAAAACGTTTTCTTGAGTTTAATTTTAAAGCTTTGTTAGCTAAGGCAATTGTAAGTTTCTTCATTTACCTTTTTTTTGTTGTCTTTTGTGACCTTTACTGTAGAATTAAATCTGTGTTTAATTTGCTTATGTACTTGTATATTTAGTTGAGAGAGCAATTGCTTTTTTTATATTATTTAGTTAAACCCCAACCGTTTGATATTCTGTTTCTCAAGTTTTTTTATTAAGATCTTAGTTTTCTTCATATTATCTCATAAATCAATAAAAATCCAACTCAAATTTAGCTATTATTAGTAGCTTAATGATTCTGGCTTATTTGATTGTTGGTTATGTATAATCTCATAAGTCTGTTAATAGTTGTTTGTTATCTGTTATATTCAGTTTATTCATTAGATTTAAAATTTCATAAGCTTAAATGTATTTGACAAGAGTTTAAAGGGGTGTTTTTGGCAATAGCAGTTACTAACCACATGTTAGTACTGCTAGTGGCCATTTGTACTTTGGAATTTTTGGTTTTCATTTCAAAGCTAAGTCTGTTTATGTCTTGGACTTAATTAGTTAGGTTAGAGTTAATTAGGTTTTGATTAGTTAGTTTGATATAAGTCATAATCTGTTAAGTGTTATCTGTAATATTAGCTTAATTCAGTTTTAGATTTAGTAATTGCTTTAATTGCCTTTAGTTTTATGTTTTAAGTGTGTTAGGATTGTTTTCTTGGGTCTGCAATAGAAGGATTTGAGTATTGGCCAATAATTTATGTGCAAACCTTGCACCAGATAAGAAAAATAGAAAGAGGCCTTTTTATCATCAATTTCAGTAGGTAAAAGTTGTTCTTAGATTTTGATTTTCAGCATACAAGTATATTAGGGTTCATAGTTAATCTATTTAAATTTGTTTGTCCATAATAAGTTCTTTTGATTATCTGATTTTAACTTTTAAAATAGCCTTTATCTTTTCAAATCAAAAATATAACTCACCATTCACTAAGTATTCTGTCTGATTTTAAAGCACTTTTTCAATATGCGCTTATTCAAAATTTCTTTTTAAAAAAGCATTTCCAAATTAGCCACTAAGTCAAGCTTTTTTAGAAAATACAAGTTCTATGTCTCAAAATGCTTATTTTGATAGTTAAAAATAAGCAGCCACAGGTTAGCCTCTGGTATGTTTGGTTAACAGTTTGGTACTATGTGGTAATTGTTAATTAGTAAAATTCTGCTTTTGGTTTGTCTTTTTGAGCTTAGTCCTGTCCATGTATAGTTTATTAGGTTCGCTTTCTTAAGTTTTAGTGTTCATTTGACTTGTGTAGCTTATTTTATTTTGTAACTTGTAGTGTTTTTACAAAAAGTTCAAAAAGTAAAAAAATAGTAGTTAAGCATTTTCTGTCTTTTAAGCCAACTTTTCAACTTATTTAGTGAATTTTAATAATAGTTGCTTTTATTAAATTTGTTTCTTTTTAGTTTTTCTACAACTTTGTTTTTAAACTTTTTCAAAAAAAAGGGCAAGAGGCAGGATTTGAACCTATGTCCTCTTTCCTCACACATACACACACGTCCCACACAACACACCCTAAACCATCACGCTGCAATAGCTCATTTGTTAGGATCTTTCATTATTAATCTTTTATATACATTTTAGGCATTTTAGTATAATAAGCTGTTTTAGCTTATTTCGCAGCTTATTCGATAAGCTGTGTTTCCAAGCTTATTTTTCTTAAGTTCCTTATTGTTCAAACTATTTTTCGTAATTTTGTCAGAATTTTTATAATTAGTTTAGTATTTTTAAACATTTATTTTTATTAAAAACTTTAAAAATTCATAAAAAATAGAAAAATAATCAAAAAATATAATTCTTTCTTAGAAAATTTTCTTTTATCATTTAGTTTCTAGAAAAATAAGTTTTGTTTTTTGCTTCCGTCAGGGTTTAAAATTAAAAAATTTACAATTTTTTAATGATCGCAGGATTCGTTTCTGTCACGTTTTAGTATTTTTTAAAGCTCAATTCAACTCCTGTTTTGTTCAAATGCTCTTTTAATCTTTTACTTTTAATCAATTAGGGTTAGTTAAAAGTGAAAATTTCATTTTAGTTTTATTTTTGAAAATTTAGTGGTTTTAGATCCCGTTTAGGATTTTCGTTTTACGTTTTTAGCTAAAAAGTTGTCTCCCCTTAAGTATTTTTAAGTTTTTGCCTTAATTTTCTCGTAGTTTAGATAAACCAAATATCAATCTTATCCCATTCAGGCCATCGATTCTCATAAAAACGACTCCGACTTTCAATTGCTTTCCTCCTCGGGCGTTAACGACCTAGGTATATTACTTCCGGGATTACTATAAACTGAGAGATCTTTTATTCCTACTTTTTTTATATATATATTTATAAGTATATTTTATATATATTTACTATATATTAAAGAGTGTAGTCAGAAGTGACCAGTTGGGCCTAATGCTAAGTCCATATAGTCCATTTTGTCTTATTGGGCCTAGTGGTCCAATAAGGCTTTACGGGTCCATTTTAGCTAGTATACAACTTTTATTTTAAGTTTTCAGGTTCTCGGGGTCGGGATACTTTTATTATCTGTTTATTAGCCTTTTAAAACTCCAAGGAAGTTGGTCCCTTCCACCTCGGGTGTTGTCTCATACAAACCATTTTTAATTAATATAGAGTTCGGGTTTTTAGAAAAATTTGTATACTTTTGTGTTACGAAAATAGTTGTAATTTATAAACCATAAATAGTATAATTTATATATTTATATGCTTGGCTTCATATTTAAGTCCACTTTACAGATGTAAACCCCTTTTAGTTCATCTTTTAGTCATAAATATACTTATGGTTACTTTTATACATAAAGGTCATGTTACAATTTCGGGCTAAAATTTCTCCTTTCACACATTTTTAAACGCCCACTTTACAAAAGTTTTAAAGATTGTTTGGACCATCCAAGTCGATTTTGAAATCTACATAACTTTAGCTACAACCCATAGTTTTCGCTTTTTAAATGGTTCAGTTCATAAATATGATATTTTACACAATATGTACAGCAAGGTCCATAATTGACTAGTTTTAGTGTTTTGACCATATCTCATTCATTATTTACTCTCTTGGAATCATCCAATTTGCCAAATGTTCATAAGAGATTTATCTATGACCTCATGATATCAAATCCAACCTCAAACCTACTGAGTTTTATAAAACTTACTGTTCATTTATACTTTTCTCACTAGTTTTAATGGTCATTCTTGTTAGATCTAACCTAGATCTATACATGCATTAACACTTTTATCATTGATCAATAATCATCATACAGATACATTTACAGTTGGAAATTCCAAATAAAACATAACAAGACTCATTAAATATTTTACCACAAGAAAAGTGTAGACAATGATCAAATGATCAAAATAAGAACAATGATTGATGGAAGCTTCAACTCTAGTCTAGATCTCCACCCAAAATACTTTTAACCAACATTTTATTTACCCAAAACTCTTATAAAAACCTTCTTATAACTTCAGCCCCACTTATACAAAAACCTTCTTGAAAAACCTCTTTTATCACCTCAAAAATATAGGGATTACACTAGGTAGTCATATTCACTAGTGTTCTTGTTGTTTGATCTTCAAAAAAATTATAATTTGGTGTTTATGTTGGTGTTGGTGGCGTCTAAGGAAGTTTTGGTGGTTCCGTAAATGTCTAAATGTAATTTAAATTGCGAAACGTAAACGCTTTACGTAACAAATAAAATAAAATATAAAAAATTAAATTATTACTTTCGTAAAAATAATATAATGCTTGTTTGACGGAAACTTTAATTTTATTTGATGCCCGTTTACGTTGAATGATAATTTTTTTAGTTTACGCGATTTAGCTAAATGTTGAAAATTAAAAGTGATCGTGTAAAAGTTTAAAATAAATAGTAGGATATTTATTGACATAAAAAGGTGTGAAAATGTGAATTGTTACAATTGTAGCTTTACACGAAGTGGCTTCAAAGAATTGCATACAGTGTCTGGAGACGACGTTGCAATTCCTAGCGACGCCGTTAGAACATACAAGGGACGACGTCAAGAAAATTGTGACGGCGTCAGAACGTAACTGCCTCAATAAGACCCTAGAAGATTCAGTGAAGCGATGGCGTCAGGATTCTTGCGACGTCGTCGCGATCTATTTCCTATATAAAGAAACTCGTTTTTAGGGTTTTAGTGTGCAACTTTTGGGAGACGAACTATATCGTTAGGGTTCGAGTTGTAGTAGCTTTTAGGTCATTTTTTGGTTCTCAAAACCCTTTCCAACCTCCTATTACTCATGTTTTAAACAAGTGAAGTCCTCTATCTTTTATTCATTCAATATGTCTATATGTTGTTTGATTAATTATTGTTCTTCGCTTCTTCTTAACATGCTAGGTTAGATCTATTAGAATTTACTTATGATTGCATGAAACTTAGTTTATACATCCTTTTAATATTGCTTCTTGTGATGGATGTGCGCGTTAGGCTTTAGAAAACTGGCTATAAGATATTACATTAATATAGACATCTAGGGAAATGCGATTGTGTAGAGAGGATTCCATCGGTAACCATACTACCTTACCAATCTATGGATGATCACATCTTAAATATTTTAATGCATGAATGTACTCTTAGGGGCTTTGTAATAGTATTCATACTACCTTACTTGTGTGTTGCCTTAACGGAATATTACATAGACGGCGGGTTCGTGTAATTCGTTCATGACTTAGGAAATATATACACAGATCATCACAAGTGTGACAAAGCAATGAGATTAGGAGAAGCAAACAAGGAGTAATGAATGATTAAGTAAATACGTTTGTTTACCCACCGAGTTTCCACCAATTTTGTTTAGATTTAATTTAGTTTAATTAGTTTAAAACCAAACCACCTCTCAAAACCTAAATTTTACCTGCTTTCATAAAATATAAAAATACAAAAATAATCTTCTTTCAACCTCTTAGACCTTAGTTACATTCTGTTCGAGCCTTCCCAACCTATTCCCCTAGAGAACGATAACAACCTCCGAGTCTTGCCTATACTACACTACAACGGTTAAGTACATGGCCTAGGGAGTTGTAAACCTTCTTGTGAGTTTTCAACAACCGTGATAACGCCTAAATTATACATGTTTTCGGCGGCGTTATTTGCATTTATTTAATCATGGGTAAAAGCCATACAATACCAACGTACTTTCTGAAATTTACCACAATGAACCATTTACTTTTTTATTACCGATATCACCAATGTACTTTCAAATTATTTTTCAACTTGAACAAAACGTTTGTACCGTTAGTTATTATGTGACAACGTTAGTCAATTTAGCTAACGATCGTTTGAGGAAGTTTCAAAAATCGTCCCTGTGGTTTTAATATATTTTTATTTTTTTTCGAAAAATTTTTCTTTCGAACAATTTTTTTCGAAAAAAAAAATTTCGAAATTTTTTGTTACAAATTTTTTCGAACATTTTTTTTGAAAAAAAATTTCGAAATTTTTTTATCTAAACTTCTTTTTCCTCGAAAATTTTTTATGTTTCGATTTTTTTTCGAAAATTTTTACACATTTTTATAAAAAATTTTGAAAATTTTTTTTTTTTCGAAAATTTTTACAAATTTTTTCGAAAATATATATTTTTTTCGATCATTTTTTTTGAAAAAAAATTTCGAAATTTTTTTATTTAAACTTCTTTTTCCTTGAAAATTTTTTATGTTTCGATTTATTTTTCGAAAATTTTTACACATTTTTATAAAAAAAATCGAGAAAATTTTTATAATAAAAATTCGAAAAAAAATTTATACA
>BQNB010166183.1:0-14140 GCA_026074375.1 Tanacetum coccineum | reverse complement strand
TAATTATGTAACATTATGTAACATTAAGTAACAATAATTATGTAACATTATGTAACATCAATTATGTTATTATGTACATGTCCTTGTCCTTATGGTCGTTAGTCTTTTCCGTTAAATACTTAACGACCGTTAAACGTTTACGTGTAAAATTAACAAATATATTATTTATTAATTGTTAACTCGTAGTGAGTGCAATCCCGTGATCTTGAGTTCGATCCTAACACACATCTATTAATTTATCGTCCATAAACTAACAATATATTCATTCACTTTTACGCTATAGATAAACGACACATAAATCTCTCCTTTATAGCTGCAATAAACAATTACCACTCATTAACTTTTTCTTCTTTACTATTACTATATATCGGCGTCAATTATTCTTACTTTATATATAGTCTATGCCGTCACCGTTATATTGTGTGTGTAACATACTAGTCTTTAGCAAACAATAAAGTGACTTAATTGCAAAAAATGTAAAATATTATATAACAATAAAATGACTTAATTGCAAAAAATGTAAAACACGAGTTGGAATTTAACCCGCGTGTTGTGACGGGAGCAACAAGCTTTATGTGACTTTTATTTACATTTGAGGCTTTTTAAACTTTATTTTACATTTTTGGTGTACAATGCATGGGTAAGTTGTTTTTTGTATAAGTTAGAGGATCTTTGATATTTAAAAGGATTTTTTTTTTTAATTTTAAGGCTGACATTTGGTGTCATTTTATTTTTGAGCAATGTTATGTTCACATCATATTTAAAAAAAAATTCCACACCATGATGTAGCAACATCATAGTGTGAAAACTTTTTTGTAAATATGGTGTGGACATAGCATTACTCTTTATTTTTTGCAGGCCACAAAAGAAAGGCTACCATAAACTTATATATATATTTTTTATAAGAACGTGTATTGAACTTTAATATTTTTTAAAAAACCATACGCACGTTTAAAGCATATAAATATTGGACTCGTTTTGTTCATAATTTAAAGGCTTGTATTTTTCATTAAAAATGCGCCGCATATTTGCTACATATTGATAAAAGAACCTTGTTATATAAAAAAGCGGTAATTAGTGTGAATTTGAGGGCCATTTTTATAACTTTTTTTCGATACAAATCACTGTACCACTTTTTTAAATATTTTTCGTGTGAGTAATATGTGCATAATTAAGCAAAAAACGGTATAAGCCCAACAAATAGTCATGATATATGGCCGGATATAAGCTGTTGGTCCAGATTGCACAAAAGAACAAAATTAAAACATGCTCCATAGTATATTGTACAATGGGTGTGCTGAAAGTTTTTATATATTTTTTCTTTTTAAAAACGTATATTAAACTTCAACATTTTTTATAAAATCGTACTCACGTCTGGAACATATCAATATTGGGCTCATTTTATTCGTAATCCAGAGGCATTTTTGTCGGTTAATTTTTTATTTAAAAAATTTATATAAAAAAATTGTAAATAACCATTTTAAAAAAAAGTCGTAAATAATTAAAACTTGAGGGGCCTTTTTGTAATTTTTTTTACTAATATTTGAAATGGGCCATGTGGGCTAAGTTTTTTTAAACTTTTTGGGCTCTTTCTTACTGGGCCATTTGAAACGACATCGTTTCAAATGTGCTTTAGTATATAAAGCATGATTGTCCGCGCGTTGCTGCGGGACGTTATTTTTTTTCCAATTTTTTCTGGCTTAGCATAGGACGGTTTTTGATTGCATAAGAGCTAGATCTTTCGCGCGTTGCGGTAGGGCTTGTTTTTGTGCGATTTGATTACATAGGCCGCGCATTGCCACGGGGCATAATTTTTCGCGAATCTGTTTCGAATGAATGTTGAGTGGAAATCTGTCCACGCGTTGCGGCTGGGCTGACTTGTATGCAACACATGTTTTTTTATCTTGCTGACCATTTTTTTAACAATAACGGAATATTAAACTTCAATATTTTCTATATAATCGTACGTATGTCAGAAGCATTGCAATATTAGGCCCGTTTTGTTCTCAATTCGAAGATCTTTCCGCGGGTATTTTTTGATCGAATGAATCGGCAGATATGTGTTATATATTTGATAAATAAAGTTTATTATATTAAAAAGTCATAAATAGTTAAAAGTTGAGGGTACGTTTTGTAAATTTTCTTTTTTTCCATTTATATTTAACTTCAACATTTTTATAAAATCGTGCGTATGTCGGAAGCATTGCAATATTGGGCTCGTTTTGTTCGCAATTCGAATTTTTTTTCGCGAAATGAGTCGGTAGATATGTGGCATATATCTGATAAATAAAGTTTATTATATAAAAAGTCGTAAATAGCTAAAAGTTGAGGGGTCGTTGTGTAAAATTTCTTTTTATTATTACATATTGTACTATGTACTAATTGTCATGACGCTAGGCGACAAAACAATATGCTTTTTCATATTGGGCTAATTCTGGCCCGTCTTTCTAGCCCGTTTCATTTCCATATCCATATTGATCTTTCACCGCACCATATCCACATAAACACACACGTGGATGCATACATTGAAACGTTCCAGAATACACACACACATACATCCGGTCAGGTTGGATTATTAAAACGCAACAATTAGGGATAAATCTTCGAACAACAAAATTCATGTTCAATTATATTTAACTGGGATAATAAAAAAGGTGTGTATCTTTGATTTTGGCTTTTAATTTATAAGATTTTGTTTTTTAAATTTCGGATTCTTATTGTACCTTTGATGATTGTATGTCGGTTCCATATAACGTAAAGTAGTTATTAAGTTGCTGCGGGTATTTTATAAAAAATGTGTATATGATTAATTTGTGAGTGAAATAAGGTGAGGAATATGCTAGGCGTTTGGCTGAGGTTTGTTTATACTTTTTTTATAAAAAAAATATTTAGGGTTTTTTAAATTGTGATGTGAATTGAAAATTTTGTGTGAATTAATTTGTAGGTTTAGTGAGCAATGGATTCTGCTAATATACATGTAACTCCACATTTGTTTTACCATTTAATCTTATATATGTTTCCAGTAATTTTAATTCTTATTACTTTGTTCATGTTGTAGCCAATAATCATGATACACAACTCAGTCGGAGGCTGGTAGTAGTTTGTGACAATGATGTGTCGATTTGGTTTACCGTTGCCGTAATATGCTAACGTCTTCTGTTTAAACTTACAGGGTTATATGGGTTCCTGGTAGTTTTGAGAGGTGTTGAAAAGCTTGGAAAGTCTGGAAAATAGAATGCAATCCTGTGTATAGGCGATGTGGTAATGTACTTATCCCCAACTTTCTATCTGGAAAATAGAATGCAATTTTGTGTATAGGCGATGTGCAATCTGGCCAAACCACAACTCTCAATAATATTTATTTGTGTATCGTCTTTTTGAGCTAAAACATTTTATGGATAACATGCTTCTCACTGTGTGAAATTTGACATCGTGCTTTGAAAATAGAATGTCTTATATGTAAAATAATCACACATACTTGAAACTGATTGCATCTGCGCTGGTCTTAATTCATGTTGGTTTTACATGTACATTTGAAAACTAACAATCTTTTGATAAAATGGCAAAATAGTCTACGGAAGTATTTCTTTAATAAAACTCTTATGACGTGCGACATCCTTCTAGAAAATAGGAACACTCTTAAAAATGTCGGGAAATATTTTAAAGAAGAAAACAAGTTCAAAAGACTTGCTACAAAAAAACGAAGGAGACGGGGACATATGCATAGGAAACTAGCACACCTATTGCTAATTATTTGCAGTTTCCTTTGTTACTAAGCTTGGTCCTTAGCATACCTATTATTTTTTATAGTGCTTCCTTATTATGCATGGTTCCCTTTTTATATCACTAACTCTCATGAATACGGTTGTTTTTAAAACGGAAGTTTGGTGGTAGCACTATTGACAATCGGACAAGCAAGACTTTCTTACTATCTACCAATCTTGAAGTTTCCTTTTAGATACCTTGCCTTATTACTAACGCACAACACTACAACAATAGCTCTTTTCCCTGGCGACATGTCGGGTCTTTCCCCAGCGACATGTCGCTGGGGAAACTTATCCCCAGCGACATGTCGCTGGGGAATCCTCGCTGGGGAAGCTTCGTGAGGGATTCTTTCCCCAGCGATAATCCCCAGCGACGAGGTGGGTCCCACTCATTTTTCAGTCAAAGATCAAGTGCCACGGTGGCACACTTTCCCCGGCGACATGTCGCTGGGGAAAGTGTTTAATTAATTTTTTAAAAACGGTTTCCCCAGCGACATGTCGCCGGGGAAACATTTTATTAAATATTTAATAAAAGGTTTCCCCAGCGACATGTCGCTGGGGAAAATGTTTTAAAAAAATAAATATCAAGTTTCCCCAGCGACATGTCGCCGGGGAAACATTTTATTAAATATTTAATAAAAGATTCCCCAGCGACATGTCGCTGGGGAAAACTCTGCATTTTTTTTTTAAAATACAGCCTGCACAGCAGGCGTTTTCCAGATTTTTTCCGGAATTTTTCCGGAAAAAATCTACCAAAATACAAACCTGTATCAAAACCTGTATAGATTCATCACAACTTGTACCAAAACATAAATACAAAGTAAACGGATCAACGCAATACAAATACATGACAACTTGTAGCAAAACCAAAAGATAATAAAGCTAAATCGTCCAAAATCCGAATAAATCTACAAAACGGGGATTCCTAGTCATAAACGGGGCTTACTAACTAATATGTAACATAACTAAACGCGGCTTACTAACTAATATATAACATAACTAGGATAGGGAAACAAGTGTTTAAATGTCGCCAAAATCAACATAAAGTAATAATGTAGCATACTAACTAATATATAACATAACTAATCATCACTATCGCCATCCTCATCATCGCCACCCTCCTCGTCATCACCACACCCGCCACTCCCGCTAGCACCACCCGACTCAAACTCCTTAAACATATCCGAGTACTTGGAGTCGCTTCTGAAAAGACTCATCATAAAGTCTACCTTTCTATGCATGCTCTTGAGCGACTTGTCAGGGGTGGGCATACTGGCCTGGATGTGGCCCGTGATGGCGAAGACCCGACCCACACCGGGAATATGCCCACGAACTTACCCCTCTTGTCCAACGCATTGATCTCATCCCTCCGTGTACTCACCCGTAGCCTCAAGCCTTTTCATCTCCTCCTATGTAGTGACAAAAACACAAGATAGTAAATATATTAGTGTGTTTTGAAACAAAACTTACATATATGCGGCGGTCCTCATCCTTAGGGAATACCCCATCAACAGTGTGTGTTCGCCAGAAGGTGTCAATGAGTGAAGGGTACTCCTGAGTGTCTGAGGCCTGCCTCTGTACATACACACGCATATAAGATGAAACTAATTAAAAATGACAAATCACAACACACCAAAGCGTATAAATCAATATATATGGTGATATAAGTATTGTAAAATACTATAATGTTTATTACCATCTCATCTCGAAGGCGAGCCAGCGACCGGGATCCCTGTCGAGATGTGACCACGCTCTTTTGCCGGTTTAGCCGATTTTGAGCGGCTCGAGCAAGGTTCTTGGGATCATTCCAAAACTTAATGTACTTATCCCACTCAGCCGCTGTAATCTCCTCGGGACGTGCCCGCCTGATCGCCTCCAGATCGTAACTCCCGGTGGTGGGGTCTGCCTTCCAATACTTGGTGGTGGGGACGTGCCCGCTGTTTTGAGTTGTGCGACGTTCATCGCGGCTGTGCACGACATACCTCACACCGTCGACTACGCAAGAGTTTATTGAGATTGGAGTCCATGATGGTCCATTAGCCAAAGCGAATAATTCGCTGGTTGTGCTAACCTCTGGGTCTTGGTCATTGTCTATGTGGCGTTGACGGATCTATGAAGAAGATATGATTAGATAAAGAACATAAAATATGATATTGTTATTTTTACAGTTAAGTACACAAAATAAGTCTTAAGTTTACCTGCGACCCAAACCAGTCGGGGAATTCTTCTTGCATGTCTTTGTTAGGAAATAAACTGAAAAACGTTCATGGTATTAGAATAAGTCGTCAAAATGATAAGTTAAGAAAAAGAAGTTTCAAAAATAAAAAAACGCGTACCTCTTGAACTGGGACCGGTACGTGTCGATCTCAGGACTGTTGTGAAGTACATACCATTTCACTTTTTTCAACTCTTGGGCATCAAACCGAATAAACGACCGTAAACCAATCGGTTTACATACCGATCGAAACACCTGAAACCGACACGTTGACACGTTGAGGGAGGGGGGTCCACATTACGGTCGGGATGATTAAATTTCGTGGTAACATCCCGAAAATAATGAGAACTGAAAGTCAATGCTTCTTCAGCAACATAACCCTCCGCAATCGAACCTTCCGGCTTAGCTTTATTTCGAACATAACCTTTTAGCTTCTTCATGTATCTTTCAAATGGATACATCCACCGGGGGCGAATAGGCCCGCCTTCAAGAGCCTCTATAGGTAAATGGATAACCAAGTGAACCATAATGTCAAAGAAAGCAGGAGGATATATGAGCTCAAGCTCGCACAGAATATCGACCACCTTGATCTGAGCTTTCAACATGTCATCCTCCATCAAAGTTGCAGAGCAGATTTGCTTAAACAAGGAACATAGCTCGATTATTGGTTTTGCAATCTTATCGGGCAAGTAATTTTGAAGTCCGTAAGGAAGTAAACGTTGCATCATTATATACAGCATGAACTATGCATGGCCCGTGTATATGGTATCATTATCGTCACTTATTGTGCATGAAGCAGATGAATCCGAACCCATCTGTAGTTTTAACCCCTTTGAATGAGTACTGACAAACTTTTTTCGTTCTCTGGGTGGTGAAGAATAAGCAGCCTGAGGCTTCAAGCACTTCCCGTTTTTGGTTTGGCCGAGCCACAAGCCACTTCGAATGCCCAACATTTGCAAGTCTTGTCTTGCCTTGGCGGTGTCTTTAGATTTATCATTCATTAACAAAGTGTTCAAGATGGCCTCCAACACATTTTTTTTATATGCATGATGTCTAAATTGTGTCTTAGTGAAAGAAAAGACCAATACTCAAGATCGTAAAAAGAGACCGTTTAGTCCAGTTAAGCTCGACATGAACATTGCGTTTTATCTTCACACCCCATGAACTCGGATGTTTACCCTTCACACGCGTTGGCAATCTATCAAGTTGAGCCAGGATTACATCCCGGCCAAATTCTTTAGGAGGATCAGTG
The DNA here is from genome assembly GCA_026074375.1 of Tanacetum coccineum. Classification (NCBI taxonomy): domain Eukaryota; kingdom Viridiplantae; phylum Streptophyta; class Magnoliopsida; order Asterales; family Asteraceae; genus Tanacetum; species Tanacetum coccineum. Next base: position 6,909 of record BQNB010166183.1, on the reverse strand, counting down.
TTACGGTTGGCCATTGAATTCACGTGAACGACTGCCATTTAATGGGGGCTTCTTTAAGAATCTTCTATGACTAACATAACATGTTTTGCTTAACACACGCATAGATGGAGTGTCTTTATTACATGTAGGGCATGCCATGTAACCTTGCCCACTTTACCTAAACAAACTACTTTGAGCATGAAAATCATTGATGGTCCATAAAACCATGGCTCTTATATTGAACTTCTGGCTTGTAGCAACATCTATAATCTCGGACACCTTTTCGGTCCCATAAAACCTTCAGGTCCTCAATCAAAGGCCTCAAGTAAACATCAATGTCCTTGCCCGGGGATTTAGGGCCAGGAATTAACAACGTCAGCATAAAAGAACTCTCTTTCATACATAACCACGAAGGCAGATTGTATGTTGTCAATATCACCGGCCATATGCTGTAAGCCTGACTAAGGTTGCTGAACGGATTGAAACCATCAGCAGCCAACCCTAGTCGAACATTTCTTGGTTTTCTTTTGCAAAATCTGGATACCTTGTGTCGAAATTTCCTTCCTGGCTCCACCATCAACCGGTGTTGCATCTTACCGGGCTCCGAGCACTTTCCAGTAGCATGCCAATCATATCCTTTGCAGTCGTGACTAGACTTGTACAAACGTTTGTAGTCTAAGAATGATCGGTAAAGTAGCGAAACACCCTTCTTAGGAACTTTCTTCCCCGCGTGTTACTGTCTTTCCATCAACTCGGATTACACACCGGACAGAAATCCCAAATCTTTTTATTGTCTCCCCAAATACGCAGCAATCGTGTTCACAAGCGATGTATCGACCTCGTACCCTAACCGATCGATTTAATGTCTCTTTATTTACATAGTATGACGGTAGGGAGTCGTGAATCCTTTACTGATGGAAGAAATTTTAATATTATTAAAAATTAATAATACATTTTTGGAAAAACTCTAACTTTCATTGAATATAAATCAGTCAATCTACCTTAACTTAAAGAGGTAAACTTTGCCATAAAGTCTTAATCGAGTCACATATTCCACAACCGGGGTACAGCTCCTCGTTGGCACTGCATATAACTCCTTCAAACTCGTTAACGTGTAGCTTGAGTCGGTTCGTGTACGTATGTCTCACAAATATCTCTTGAGTTGGTTTCATTGTGTTTCATTATTCGGAGGAATATAACTAAAGAGATCATTAAGTAACGGCTGTCATGTCACTCTCGAGTTGTCTTGTGTATCTTAAATACTGGCGGTGGCGTAGGTGGAGTCGGTGCACCGTGTTCTACCCATATTTTATAACGTGGGTCCCACCCTTGTCTCATAATGTGGTCTGAAAGGTGTTTGATGTGTACCCATAAAATATATTTCGACAAGACTTGCATGGACATTTTATTTTCCCGACACTATTCACTAACGGCTTGCAATGATCGACGAATTTTTGAAGACCGATAAAAAATAATGGTTCATGACGCTGTAAAAGTGTCCAAGTCTTATCATCGAATACCATAACTGCGTTTTAACGATACATTTAGTTATTATATGCAACTTAATTAAATACATTCAAACGAGGAATACGAGATGTTTTGTTCACCTAATGCAACTATGGAATGCAATCCGAACCCACTCTTTCAATGATTCGTCTCATATATGAATGCGTATAACCGATTTACTATTTGAGAAAATTTCGGCAGCATTTCCCCTCAACTCCCCAAATATGTGTTTAAAGACATATTCGTAGGAGTAAAGGAGAAACACTGTCGAAATCATCTCAAATAGTAAACCAATTATACGCATTCATATCCTAAATGAGACAAAACATTCAAAAAGCAGTCCCAAACTGGGGACTTTCCGAAATTAATTTCTAATAAATTAATTTCGGACGGGTTTTCTATAGGATGATTAATTTCAGACGGGGATTTTCCGAAATTAATCACTAAAATCCTAAAACATTCCTAAAGGGTTCAATAAAACAAATACCAAACGCATATCCATTTCAAGGTAATAACACAAAGTAAACAAACGGCTTATATCAACAAAGTTTTATCATTAACAACTTATTATAATTATCAAACTTTCATTAACCAAACGGCTTATATCTAATATTTCACTTCCAACAACAATAATAACCACTATATCCGTATAAACACGAAACATACATAATTTCAACGCAATTCACCTAATAATAACTATAAACTAACAAAATTTAAACAATAAACATTCCCCGGCGACATGTCACCCGGGATACCAAAAGGAGAAAAAAAAATTATAACATACCTTGGCTGTGGATTCTGCTCGTTGTCGGCTCGGCTATGGACTCGGCTCGATCTCGGCTCGTTCTCCTTCTTGGCTGCTGTTGTCGCGTACCTACTGTCAAAACCAAAAAAAAATTACTTAACAAAATTTACTAATTAACAACTTCTTACAACAATAATAATCTTGTTTAACCAAATCTTATTATAATTAACAAAATTAAAAAAATATATACAACCAAACCACCTGTGTCGTGTACGTCGAACCAAAACTTATCACGCACCACCAATAATTAGAGGGTTAGAAAAAGAAGATATAGAATTATCATTTAGAGGGTTAAGAAAAGAATTATGGTTTAGAGGAGGAGGAGGTGCTCGTGTGCTCGTGTAACGCCGGTGGTGGTGGGTTATGTTGTAGTGGTGGAGGTGGTGGTGGTGATGGAGGTGCTCGAATTGTTGGTGATGGTGGATTTTGTGGAGGTGCGGCGCTGCAAAAATCGCCAAGGAAGATAACCTTTTTTTTCGTTTTGTGTACTGAAAGAGATGATACAGATCTACTTTATCACAACAATTATTCCCGGCGACAATCCCCGGCGACATGTCGCCGGGGAAAATTACATTTTTTTGTCGTTTAGCGTATTTGGCGCGTTAATGAAATTTTTGGTGGGGGGTATCCCCGGCGACCTGTCGCCGGGGAAAATTAAAATAAATAACTTACTTTTTTTTATAGTATTTATTTAACTTTTTAACTAAAATATATAACTTATTTATAAAATGTATAACTTATTTTTTATTATTATTTATATAACTTTTTTATAAAATATATAATAACTTTTTTATAAAATGTATAATTATTATTTACAATTATTTTTTATAAAATATATAATCGGTTCGTTTCGGCCGGGTCGGTCCGGTTCCTCGGTTCGTATATAATTATTATTTAAAATGATTTTTTATAAAATATATAATTATTATTTACAATTATTTTTTATAAAATATATAATCGGTTCGTTTCGGCCGGGTCGGTCCGGTTCCTCGGTTCGTATATAATTATTATTTAAAATGATTTTTTATAAAATATATAATTACTATTTACAATTATTTTTTATAAAATATATAATCGGTTCGTTTCGGCCGGGTCGGTCCGGTTCCTCGGTTCGTATATAATTATTATTTAAAATGATTTTTTATAAAATATATAATTATTATTTACAATTATTTTTTATAAAATATATAATCGGTTCGTTTCGGCCGGGTCGGTCCGGTTCCTCGGTTCGTATATAATTATTATTTAAAATGATAAAACATTCCTAAAGCACATTTATATCAAATACAAAACCACCATAAGTTATTTTAATAACTATACACATTCCCCGACGACATGTCGCCGGGATACCAAAAGGAAAAAAAAGAAAATATGTACCTTCGGCTGTGTGTCGGCTGATACGGCGGCTGCTACGGCTGCAAAAAAAAAATTTAAAGACCATTATTAACATAATTATACCTCTTTAACATAATTAGAAACATAATCTAAATTCAAACCGCAACTTATTAACATAATTAAAAAAAACTAAAATCAAACCCTTTAACCCGTGTATCACTTGGTCTCGGCTGCAACTCTTTAGAGGGTTAGAAAAAGAACAAAAAGAATTATCAATTAGAGGGTTAGGGAAAGAATTATGGTTTAGAGGAGGAGGAGGTGCTTGTGTGCTCGTGTAACAGCCGGTGGTGGTGGTGGTGATGGAGGTGCTCGAATTGTTTGTGATGGTGGATTTTGTGGAGGTGCGGCGCTGCAAAAATCGCCAAGGAGATGATACCTTTTTTTTGTATTTATTTAACTTTTTAACTAAATTACTTATCCCCGGCGACAAGTCGCCGAGGAATCCACAAAATTAAAAAATATAACTTGTTTATTATTATTATATATATAACTTTTTTATAAAATATATAATAACTTTGTGAGAACTCGTATTTTCTGAAGGTAATATTTTATTCAGATTTATTGCTCGTTTTATAAAATAATAGTTTTATATTATTTTTTTTTTGCCATGACAGTAAATATCGTTATTTATCACCGTCTCGATTTCATTTATTCATTTATATTGATCAAGGAAGCCTCGTGTCCACAAAATTATCCCGAATGAGATTTTATATCATTTTTCATGATTTTCCATGTTTCCGTGAGTTTCGTCATTCTTGACTTAATTTACGTTTTTGCCAAAAGTGTCGGGCTAGGAGCTAAATTAAATTATGGAAGCTTTATGTAAATTCAAGTTTTATAAAAATTTACCATGTTTCCTTTTTTTTCTTTCTCTTTGGGCCGGCTACTAAGGTAAGATAATCCATAATATTAGAACACATATTGGCGGCCATAAATAATTAAACCATTCAATCATAAATGGTTCCCTATTATTGTAGATAATTGAAAGGAGCATTTAATTACATTTTGTGTATACGAATGTGCGACTCATTGCTCAAGATACGGAATATCTTAATAAACCTACATATCTCTACTATTATTATATTTAACTCGCTTCGCTCGCTCTGTTATTCGTACAGATATTATATCCTTTCTTATAAGTATTCTCATGACTTTTGCTCCGTATATATTTGCCTTGCTGAAATTCCTATTTATGTTTCCCATCCTATGATTCGTTATTTGTTGCAACCTTACTTTGATAACTTCATTGAGCCGTTTGAATCGTTTGATACATGCCTTCATTTGATATTGCCATGATAATAAAACTTTAACCATATTTTGTATAGACATGATCTTCTTTGGACATAATATGTTTCGTTTCGATATGCTATATGAACCCTTTGTTTTGTTCTCATGCCCGAGCTAACTAGACCCCCAATGGACGGTACCATTGGCCGCGTCAATGAGGCACATTCATGACACTATATGTGGCTTTTGAACACCTACGGTATATCATTTGTTTTTGTGCTCATTATGCACTTGTCCATTAAAGATTAGATTTGTACAGCGAGCTATGGATGCATCTTAGGTACTTTGTTTCATTTTATTTTGGTGCATGGCTTAATGTGGTGCCAACACCCTATTGCACATTTTGTAGGGTACATCTGGAGCTGCAGCTCCCATGTACAATTTGATATAATATGATATGCATTTGATTGTAGGGTCTAAGCATGTGGCATGCTTTAGACATTTGTTTCGAGCTCGTGGGGCATTTTGATATGATTTGTTTGACTATTCATTTGGTTCACCTTTTATGATATATGAAATCTGATGTGCGGTCATCGTTAGACTTCTACACGAAGTTTTACAACTCCCTAGGCAGAGCACCTAATCGTTGTAGTAGTAGTATAGGCAAGACTCGGGGGTTTGTTATCGTTCACTCGAGGAATAGGTTGGGTAGGCTTGATCACGGTCTAACAGAATTCTAAGGGTTGAAAGGAGATTATTTTTGTATTTTTATGTTTTATGGGAAGCAAGTAAATCATATAATTAGAGAGGTGGGTTTGGTTTTAGCTATTAAACTAAATATTAATCTACACTACTGGTGATAACAATATAATAAAAGACTGTGTTTATTTAATCATGTATTACTCCCTAGATTGCTTCTCCTAGTGTTGTTGCCTTGTCACCCTTGTAATGATCTGTGTAACTATTTCCTAAGTCATGAACGAATTACATGAACCCGCCGTCTACTTAGTATTCCGCTAGAGCAACGCACACATAAGGTAGTATGAAGACTATTACATGGTCCCTAGGGGTATACTAAGTGCATGTGAAATATATTAAAAGTGGATCAACCATATTAGGGGGCAAGGTAGTATGAAGACTATTACCCGATGGTATTCTTTCTACACAATCATGTTTCCCTAGACATATCAACAGCGATACAGACAAAAGCTAGTTTTCTAGAGCTTAACATGCACATCCATCACAAGAAGCAACACTACTAAGATCTACATTCTAGGTTTCATACAATCATAAATAAACACAATAGAAGGTTTAGCCAAGCATATTAAATATAAAGCAAGAGCATAGATAGATCAAACAACACATAGACATATTGAATGATTAAATAAACCTTACTTGATTAAAACATGAGTTGAAAGAAGTACAATAGGGGTTTTAGGCCCTAAATTCGTCCCTAACAGCTGCTAAACGAACTAGGGTTCGTACCATCTTTTTATTCTAAAGTTACACACTCAAAACCCTAAATTCGAGTTTATATATATATAGGAAAAACGCTGTGACAGCGTCGCGTTTTAATCGTGACACCGTCATGAAAGAGAATATTCTAGATAATGGGCTGGGTCGTATGCTCTGACGCAGTCGTAGAATCTTGTGACGCTGTCTTGATCTTCGTGGTGACGACATCACGTTGTATCTGTGACGCCGTCTCTAGCCATTGTAGAGAAATTCTTAATCAATGTTGGTGTAGGTCCGTAGTCTTGTCCGTTTCTTCTCTAAATGAGCTTACGTCACGTGTAATTCTTCTAAATGCCTTCCAAATGAGAAATACCTAAAAAGGAACGATTAAGTACCTATTTTGGGCATAAATGTACAATTTAGGAGGTTAAACAACCCCAAAAAAGTGTATAAAATGACACCTCATCAAATTCCCCTACATTTGGGATTTGCTTGTCCTCAAGCAAACGGGCTTTTCTACCTAGACAATAACAATATGAGGG
>BQNB010166181.1:0-14140 GCA_026074375.1 Tanacetum coccineum | reverse complement strand
TTTTTTTTTTTTTTTTTAAATTGTCGGCACAAAATAAGGAGGAAAAAAATGTTATAAAAGTACCGACGCATTCAGATAAAAAAATACCCGCGGTAACATTTCCGAATTGACTTAAACAGTGTCATTTTACACCATGAGACCAAAAAAAAATTTCGCAAAAAAAATAAAAAATAAAAAAAATAAAATTTTAATGCGACGCAACAACGCGTAAGACCATTAAAAAAAACTACTAAACACGATACTGAAAAAGTAAACCCGCACTATTAAATATGAGACCGACAAAATAAACTCGCACAAAATTAAAGGAAAAAAAAAAGAATTAATGACACGCAACAACGCACGAAAAATTAACGCCCCGCAGTAACGTGCAAGAAAAAATAAACTTACACTATTAAACATAAAAAAAACGCGCGAAAAAACAAATAAAAACAAAAATAAAAAATTAACGTCCCGCAACAACGCGCGAAAAATTAACGCCCGCAGCAACGCGCGGGTAATCTTGCTTGTTTTATAAACAAAGATAAAGTAAAGTAAGTAACTAAAAGTATACTAGCCTACAAAAGTTGACCAATTATAATGTGATCTTACACAATTTTCATTACATAACTCATGCAACTACTATTTCAATTATCATGTTTAGATACTTAACGACTTAGAATATTCAAGGATTTTTAAACCCATAGGTTCATACTAAATGATGATCTATATTTTGAAATCTACGAAAAAACCACGTGCGAGTTTAAAGTACAATCGTTATGAGAATTTCGGAAAGACCAATTATTTTAGAAGTCGCATTTCTTAATTGGAACCAACTACCTACACGCTAACGAAGGATTTTAAAAGTACAAACCACAACAATATTCAAATTTGGCATATCTTCCAAGCTAATTCACTACTAGAAATTGGACTTTCACTGACGGAATTTCCTACGAAAACAAAGTCCGTTACCGCCTCAATTACCGACAACATACATCAGATCAGCAACTACTTTGCTTTTGCGACTGAGTTCCGACAGATTTCCAAGAGATATGATTTCTTCGGAAATCTGTCACTAATTCACGTCACTTACCGTCGACTTTCCGACGTCGCCCCGACGCCTATTTTAAGTTTCTGTCAAGCCTCTATTCCGTCGGGAATAGTTTTGATTTATTATGTTAACTTTCAATAATATTTTAAATTCCAGTTCGAAAATGCGTCATTATTAATCCAGGAATTACCGACGAAATATAAAAACATGTTTTTTATAGTCTAATTGCTATTTCTATTGTATTTTATTATGTTTTTTTTTTTTTTTTTTTTTTTTGAACGGCGACTTTTATTAAAAAAAACTAGCAAGGAGCTAGAAATTACAAAGAAATAAGAGACGGGTTTTTATACCAATCGTCCCAGCTAAACAAAGTATTGCATCTATACCGACACCAGTAATAAGAACTACAAATAATCTCATCAAAAAACGTCTCCTTAGATTTGGGCTTGGCCTCGAACATCTTCTTATTACGAAAATTCCATAGAAGCCACCACATCACAAAATAAATACCTTGGAACATGCTTTTATTCTTCTTCGGCAGTTTTACATTATCGATCCAAGACCTCCATTCTCCGTAAGAGTTAATATCCATAAAAGGCACGTCCCACCACCGATTTATTAATTTAGAAATCTTCTTTGCCGTGTTACAAGCGAAGAACAAATGATCATTGGTTTCAATCCCGACATCACAATTCACACAAGATAGAGACTCAATATCTATACCACGTCTGGAAATGTTAAATCTAGTAGGTAAGGAGTTCGTCATTACCTTCCAAGCGAAGGTGTTCACTTTGTTGGGAACATATCGAATCCACCTAGTCTTTAGATCACCTTTCGGAAGTAATCGCGAATCTATCATGTTTCTTGACGAAGCCACGGTATAACCACCAGAATTGTTCAATGTCCAAGACCATGAATCAGGAGACTGAGTAAGCACCACAGGGTTAATCACTTTCGCTAACTCTTCAACTTGAGTGAGTTCCAGCCCTCCTCTCGGATGTCTACGAAACGAATGGTAAAGACTAGGATGCGCAAGTTTTTGACCTACTGTAATTTGTTTGCTGTTTTCGAGAGCATACGCTCTAGGGAATCTATTCTTAAGCTTGCCCCCATCACACCACACGTCATCCCAGAATAAAGTCGAAAGGCCATTCCCAAGTTTCTTCTTCATGAACAAAAGCAGGTTAATACCCTTTTCCTCAAGCCTCCTAACCTCTTTAATAATATTTATCCAACATGAATTAGCTCCTTTACCCGAAATCTCATCAATCTTTCCATTGGCTCCGTGTATAGCCTTGATAACACGAGACCAAAGCGTAGGCTCATGGGCTAAAAATCTCCAAACCCATTTAAATATCAATCCTCTATTAAGAGCATAAAGACTAAAAATACCTAGACCACCGTTATCTTTAGGAGCAAGAGCCTTCTTCCATTGAACCCACGAAGCTTTTTTACCCGAACTCTCATGACCATTGAAGAATTTACTTCGAAGAGATTCCAGAATTTGAATGACACCTGCAGGAACTTTAAACATTGACATGTGAAAAATAGGCATCGAGCCAAGTACCGATTTGATTAACATGAGCCGCCCTCCAATCGATAACATTTTCATCTTCCATCTTGATAGACGTCTTCTAATTCTATCAATAATGTCCTTCCAAGATTGAATTTTATTCATGTCCCCTCCAACATAAGAACCAAGATATAAAAAAGGAGCTTTAAGAACAAGACATCCGAATTTGGTCGCCGCTCGAGAGACTTTACCATTATCAACTTCAATGCCCATGATTTTGCTTTTGCACATATTGATTTTTAAACCTGAAACCTTATGAAAACAATCAAGAACATGGATAAGAGAAGTTATATTACTTTCGCTCCATTCACCTATAAAAACCGCATCATCCGCATAGAACATGTGCGAAAGATTAACCAAACCACCAACATCGATACCATGGAACATACCCGCATCAACCACTCTTTGAAATGAAATATGGAGACTTTCCATGATTAATAAGAATAAAAAAGGAGATAACGGATCACCTTGTTTAAGACCTCTACCAAATTGAAACTCGTCGGTTGGACTACCATTGATAATGATAGACCCTTTCGAAGAATGAAGACAACATTGAATCCATTTTCTCCATTTATCCCCAAACCCAAACTTGCCTAAAACATCATCAAGAAAATCCCACCTTACCGAGTCATATGCTTTTTCAAAGTCCACTTTGAAAAGAAGAGTTTGTTTTTTCTTCTTCTTACACCAAGACATGACTTCATTTAAAATAAAAGGCCCATCAAGAATTTGCCTATCTTTAATGAAAGCCGATTGAACCTCATTAATAATTCCCCCCAAGACATCAACAAGACGATTAGTTAAAATCTTAGCAATGATTTTATATATGCTACCAATGAGGCTAATCGGTCTAAAATCCTTAACAAGATTAGCATCCGGAATTTTCGGAATTAAGGCAATGAAAGATGAATTACACCCTTTGGGTAAATCAGAAAATTTAAAAAAATACCTCACCGCTTCACAAACATCCCTATCCACAAGATGCCAAAAGTGTCTGAAAAAACCAAACGTGAATCCATCCGGACCCGGGGCTTTGTCGGTACCACATTCCCAAACCGATTTCTTAATTTCATCATTAGAAACCTCCCTCTCCATATGATCACTTTGCTCATGAGAAATCTGATTAGGAAAGTCAAGACTAATAGAAGCAGTAGGTTTGTCCGGCTTACCAAAACGATTGGCAAAATGGTCGAAAAACTCTTTCTTGACATCATTCGGGTTTTCAATCCAATTACCATCAACCATAACCCCTCTAATATTTTGAATATTACGCCTTTTGTTTATGATACCATGAAAAAAACCGGAATTCTCATCTCCTTCTACCGCCCATTTAATTTTAGCCTTTTGAGCCCTTTCCTTCGATTCTAAATTATCTATCTTTTGGATTTGATGAAGAATAGCTAAGCGGGAATTGACCAGCTCTTCATTCCCAAGCCCTCTATCAATATCCAGATCAATTTCCTCCAACTGTTTTTTAAGTCTAAGCTGATCGTTTTTCCGGGTCCCCGAATTACTCTTATTCCAAATACGAATCTGATTCTTAAGATTTCTAAGTTTATTCATCAAACTTAGAAGAGCATTATTTCCCACCATAGGACTGTTTTTCCAAGTGTTCTCCACAAATGTGTTAAAACCATCCATCTCAAGCCAATGATAAAACTAACTTGCTCATCTTTGTTGCGGATCTATGACACCAAGTAAAGCGACATCCACCTAAGTTAACTTTAACCAATCCCGAATCCAAAATAAAAGAATTAAATCTATGAGCACCATGTGGATTAAAATGAGTTCCGAATCTATCAGATTTGACACGAACCTCATTAAAATCACCCATGATAATAACATCCCCGTTCCACTTATCTACCTCGAAACGAAGAAAATCCCAAAGAGCTTGTTTTTCTTTACCCTCTTGAGGAGCATACACACCAATAATCATCATATTCTTTCCCGTTAACCTCCACTTACCTCTAGTAATCACAAAATAATCAGACACCGTCACACTGTTTTTGCAAAAAGAATTAGTATCCCATACGCAAAGGATACCTCCCGAATTTCCAACCGCCTCACTATACACATAATCAAAAACCGAATTCACCCAACACTGTTTCACACAGAAGTCCTCAATCTTTTCCATTTTTGTTTCTTGTATAACTAAAAAATTCACTTTATTTTTGATACTAAGATCTTTAACCCAATTTTTCTTGGCCTTTTGGGCAAGGCCTTGTATATTTAAAGATAGAAAATTCATCTATAACCTTCTTTCCCTACTTGTGTTCCAATGAGTTCTTCCAAATTTGCTATGACTCCTTCCATTTTGAATCCCATAACCTGTCCAACTTTCATCACATCTTCAAGTAAACCCACCATGGATCCACCTGTTCTAGGAATTTCAGAAACCTTGAAGTGACCCGCTGATATAGACCCATTAGCACTACCTTTCAATTTATCAACATCACCAGCCTCACTGAATTCATCATTCTGGTCTACCTTCTTCTCTGATGTGTCATTTTCACAATTATGTGTCAAAGGTGTGAAACCTGGTGGATGCTTCAAACTATCTTCAGAATTGGTATCCTTATCATCCAATTTATTCTGACGCTTAAGTAGAGAATATAAATTAAATGGGTCTTCCGAAACTTCCTTTTCCTTTTCCGAAAATATACCATCCACATGATTATTTTACAGCTCTCCATCTTCAAATAAAGACTCAAGTACTATCTCACCATCACTATGTTCATCCTTGATTCCGTTCTTTTTAACTTCACCTTCCTCATCCATGGAGTTATCATCTTCACTTTCGTATTCATCTGTGAATTCCGGGACCCAACCTTGAGTTTCATTAGCTCTAATCTAATACATCTTACCTCGGTGAGTGATTTTAAAATCTTCTCTGATACTATTTCCTGCCTTCAAATAAACACAAAGTCTTTTAGAATGAAAACAAGTCTCATCCTGATCATCCACATCGAGCAATTTTCCCCACTTTTCAGCAATTCTAGTAAATGTATTATTTGTCCATAACTTGAAAGGAACACCTTCCACTTCGACCCACGCAATCCTACCATCAACCTCGAATTCGTTTGTAGCCTTTATAACCTGAGAAAACCATGACATGACACTAACACATTTTTTGAATTTTTCCATTGATTCCAGTGATTTGAATTCCAACATAACCCATTGTTCTCCCATATATTTGATAACAATATCGGAAAAGCCTTCATTCCCCAAAGCCATTTTCAGATTGGCTAGAGAAGCAAAAACTTTTACCCTTCCAAAAAGAGCATTATCAACATTCATAGACATAACACATTCATCTCCCAAAACTATCGATGGTTCCGAAATCTTACCAACCAACTTCGTCTTTGTATCCCCATTTAACACACCCCTGTAAGATGTTTCATTACCTAAACTCCCACTCAGGTTTGGTTTAACAGAAGGAGTAGGAGTAACATTTGGCTTCTTATTACCCTCTCCTATGTTCTTACCATTGGGTCTTTGGAATCGAGCGATATTCGCATGGAGTCTAACACGACCAATCCAAACAGTACAGAGATTATTAACAAGTCTTTCTTCACTGAATACATTTATGAATTTGACAAATCCAAACCTTTTTCCGTACTTTGATTTCTTGACAGGAATGTAAGAATCCACCACATGACCGTATTGCTTGCACGCTAGAAATAACTCCTTGGCCGATACATTATCCGGAAAATTCGTAACATAGACAGATGTTGAAATCCTATCAACATCGTCCTCTTTGGTTGTGTATCTTCCCATTGAACACACCAAAACTAAATTGCCTAAACAAAAAACACCTTTGGATCGAAGAGAGCTCTAAAAAACAATTACTTCTAAAAACCGAACGATAAAATGTCCTACCTTTGATGTCCCACTTTTGTTGTCCCGCCTCTGGTGTCCTACCACAAGGATGTACCACCTATGACGTCCCAACTATAGTGTCCCATCTATGATATTCCATTCGGATCATCTATCAAGGATTCAAAAAATAATTTTTTTTTTTTTTTGATTGAAAGGATTTCTGGAGATTAATGAATGATTATTATGATGAATAGATGAAGGATTGAAGGATTGAAAATGGATCTAAGACAAATTGTATTTTGTAAGAGGCTAATCTTGCGAAACCCTTTAGATCCAAACCCTAGATCCAAAAGATGATTTGTGACTTGTTGCGATATTAGTGAAATACATCTAGAATGCGCTTAGATCATAAAAAAAATAAATAGATAAAAAGATATGTCAAATTGAAAATAAAAGTGATATTTTAATTAAGAAGTGACACATGTGAAACCAGGTCTCTCTCATGATGTGAACTTCTAAAATAAATGGAATCAGATGGCTCAAGATGAATCCTCCTTATCGTAATTTTTAATAGGGTTTAAACCACATTGTCAAATGCTTTATATAATAGTATAGATATTAATAATATAAAATATATATATTTATATGAATTCGGTTTTCGGTTTAGACTGTCAAACCCATATCCAACTCGAGAACCGAATTCGTAGTTCGGTTCAGTTCGGTTTTGACAAATTCAGTTCGGTTATTAGTTCGGTTCGGTTCGGTTCGGTTCGGTTTCGGTTATTTCGGTTTTTTTGCTTCACCCCGAATTGTATATGAAAGTCAAAAGCATAATTCTCCCTAAAAAAAATATATTGTATAGTTTAAGAAAAGTATAATTATTCATGCTTATCTTCCTTATTTTTTGCAAAACGATGATTTTAGCGTTAACTAATTACCGATTGTTTTCTTTAAAGCTCGTAAAAATACGCCGTATTAAATTTAAATCAAATTTCTCTATCAATTTGTATTAGTGGACAATTAATTTGGCATATTTCAAAAAAGAAAACTAGATCGCCCAGATTAGTCGTGCGCAAACCGGTTAACCAGATCGGTTCGGTTTGGGTCAAACATGAACCAGTTTCGGTCAACAAGGGCTCAAACCCGGTTTGAGATAAACCCAAACCGGTTTGGAACCGGTTCGGTACCGGGTTGAGGTGAAACCGGTTTGCCGGTTTGGAACCGGTTCGGTTCCGGTTAACCTGTAAAACCGGTTTGGTCGGGTTGACTTTTTTTTTTTTTTTTGGTGATATACTATAAACTGAATAACCTTCAACTTTTATTTAATACAACCATAATATTACATAAACGAAATACAACATAAAGGAAATACAACACAACATTTAAAATACAACACAATACTAGTAGTAACCATGTGACATAGACCCATCATGTCCATCTCCGGTTTGGTCATCTTCGGCTCCGCTGCTCATCATATAATCATGTCGTGGTTCTCCTGAAGAGCCGTCGCTACTAGCATCTAACGCAATTTCTTGATCGGTAAGTTGAGTGGCTTCATTTTGTTGCACCTCGACATTTAAAGACACTTCTTCATCGTTCTCAGGGTAGTTCAAGAGGAGATGTGCTTGTTTACGATCCTGAGCGTCTAAGGATACTTCAAGAATGCACATATCTAAAGACTCCGGGATGTAGTCTTGTTCTTCGGATTGTCAACAACCTACCACTTGTTGAAAATGCGGATTCAGAAGCTACCGAAGAAGCTTGGACACTTAATATATCCATGGCCATGCGGGATAGAACAGGAAACTGATTTTCCTTTGCTTTCCAAAACCCCAATACATCAAAAGTTGCAAAGTCCTTGGGATGAAGATGTGAGACAAAATCCGGCTTTTTGAGATATTGCTCATACTCGGAGGACATTGTAGGATCATTCCTTGCCTTTTTTGTATGTCCTTTTAAACCGTGTAGCAAACGAGCATAAGGATCACGACTCACCCCCGATGAAGAACCCCCACCACTTGTTGATTGAGTATGGTTAGTACCATATTTTAAATATTTGGTATAATACATTATTATACAAACCTTGAAAAGATTCGCTGAAAACCAATCCAATGACCTAGTTTGCAAACCATCATCTTGAAACTCCAAGTCGACTCTATCTTATATTCTCGATAAGATAGTCTACCCCGAATACATTAAAACATGGATTTAAAGCGGCTGAACAAGTAATTATCGGTGGCATGTTTTCAAAATACTTTCTAAGTTTTTTCTTTATTGGTTTAACTATACATGACAACAACCCCCCCCACCCCCCCTCAAGTTCTAAATCAAAAATAAAAAATAAAAAAATTTGCAACTAATGAAAAAAGACTGTTTGAAGTACCACATGGAGGATGTTGTGTTAGTAAACCCCCGACAAAATATCCGTTTTATGTAGCGATTTAGAAAACACTTC
Source organism: Tanacetum coccineum (assembly GCA_026074375.1). NCBI lineage: Eukaryota > Viridiplantae > Streptophyta > Magnoliopsida > Asterales > Asteraceae > Tanacetum > Tanacetum coccineum. Next base: position 5,266 of record BQNB010166181.1, on the reverse strand, counting down.
AAGTAATGGGTTTAACATTTCAATCATAACCCAATTATTCCACCGGTAATTTTTTTAAAACTTATACCATTCGTATTGACCAAAATGTATGAAAATACGCCAACGTGGGTTCTTCTGTTTCAAAACCACTTCGAACATTTCAAAAGTGGAGTTTCATCGTTATACAACGTCCCAATTTTGGTGAATAACAAGGTTATCTGCATCACTACAGTTTTAAATGCGGTTTTCGGATTTATCACCTGTTTACAAATCATATTTTAACTTTTGTTTGAAAAAGACTCTTTATTTGAATAAGTTATGGGGTCCTTTTAACCAGCTTGCACAAAACCAAGTTAATGATGTGTTGCAACCACTACGACTATGATAGAACCTACCCGCCACTTGGTGGGTTGTATTTTAATACAATATTCGTTTTTCCATGGCGTTGTGTTGTTGCTAGCATTATCCAAAGTAATTGACATTAATTTTTTCTTGCAAACATAAATGACAGACTTTTTTCCAACATTTACTTCAAGTTTGTACCCGTGTGAGAAGAGGAAAAAATTCTTCTAATGAAATGACACGCTCTTCATTTGCCACCAGTACTAGGTTCAATCCAATGTGCTGGTATCACACATGTATGACCGGGCAAGATTTATGAGGAAGCGGAACCTTACATCCGTTGTTGGTTGACCCTAGTATTTAAGTTAGCCAAAACCATCAATTGTTGTGTTGCTTGTTTAGCCGCTACCCATAGTTTCATTGCATCACGTTTTAGAGTAGAACGACTTACATGAGTGTATCGCGGTTGCATAGTGTTTTGGAACACCCTCGTTGTCTGCTCGTGGTCAAAGTGGTTGAATGGTAACCCCCGTTGAATCACCAACCCCGCGAATTGTTCACGAAGATAATCCGGATTGAACATGAAAATTTGCCCATCTCTTCCCATCGACGTTTGCCCCGCTTCCGGATTCTGATTCTGCTGCGCCTTTAATACTTCACAATGCGGATGAGTTATATGATTCTTCAACGTCGTGTTGGAACCCTCCGAGAAGAAATGAAAGCAATACTTGCATTGAGCTTTTTTCTGACCGTTGGTCATAATGCACATGTTGAAGTCTTTCCAAACTTCAGGGGTTCGATTGGTTGGTATGATTTCACGAATTGTCAGTGCACTTGTTGAACCAGCACTGGTGGTAGTTGAGGCGGATTCACTTGCCATTGAGGTGGATAGGTTTTTGAATTTGCTTAAGAAGGATTATATGTAATGTAAGTTGTGATTTACAATGTAATATAACACACTTATTTATAGCACAAGAAAATCATAGATAGGATAAGGAAATGAGAAAAGAGATGATTCCAGGGTCCTCCATTGTCTCAAGATAAGATAGAAAGGATAAGAAAATCAGAAAAAGGGTGATTTCCCGGGTCCTCAATTGTCCTCACAAAATCGGGTCGGGTCCAAACCGGTTTTCCAAACCGGTTCGAAAAACCGGTGGTCAAACCGGCACTTTCGGTGGAAAGCCGAACCGGTTCCAAACCGCCGGTTTGGCCAAAAACCGAAACCGGTTTGGTCAAAACCGGGGTTGACCGGTTCGGTTTCCGGTTTCGACCCGGAACCCGATTTGTGAACCGGTTTTTTTCCCATCTCTAGCCCAGATTATAACCATACTTCAGTTTTACAAGACGGTTTAAGCATACACGTATCTTGACTTGCGTCTCAAGTCCAGAGCCAAAATTGAAGAGTATCTAGACGTAGAAAATCGACCCTATCATAAAACCCATCCGGCTTGACATGGTTTGATCACAAACCTTTAAGTTACTCATTATTTGAAGAGCATATATTACCCTATAATACAATTCACAAATGTCTGACCAACAGTGCGCTACAGTGTTACAGTGTCGGGCCAAAAGTTAGCCCAAATCTGGCCCAAACTATAAAAAAAAAAAAATTGCACTGTGCTACAGTGACATGCTACAGTACACAGTACTAGCCCAAAATGTAGCCCGAAAAATTCCCCCCAATCTGGCCCAACGTAAAAAAAATTACAAAACAGACCCTTAACTTTTACCTATTTACGACTTTTTATATAATAAACTTTATTTATTAAATATATAACACATATCTACCGATTCATTCAGATCAAAAAATACCCGCGGAAAAATACACGCGGAAAGATCTTCGAATTGTGAACAAAACGAGCTCAATATTGCAATGTTTCTGACATATGTAAATTTGGCCCAAAGTAAAAAAAAAAATCACCGACCCAAACTGAAAAAAAACTTTACAAAACGAGCTTTTATCTATTTTCGACTTTCTATATAATAAACTTTATTTTTTTTAAAAACGTACTGCCCCCGCCGCAACGCGCGGGTTAAATTCCAACTCGTTTTTTACAAAAAGAATATTTGAGAACCATTACGGATAAAAGTATGTGCCTAGTAGTTTTAGATTATCTCAAGAAAGTTATCTACTTGTAACCAAGAACTGCTAAACAAAATGAGGGTAGTTACAGTTTCATATTCGCTTACGCTAACACTTGGTGTATTACAACAACTAACTTAATAATACCTAAAAGCCTTCAAGGCCAAAAGCTAAAAGGTACATAAGAGTAGCTCGTCTAAAGTAATCGGATTATTGTGCTATCCCTAATGCCATGAATGCGCAGACTACCAAAATAAATATATTATAACAATCATGAAAATAAAAAAATAAAAAAGAATTCAGGGTAACGACTCGCCTACCTACTTTAACACCATACAAAAAAGTAGAATGCGGCTCTTCAGATTCCCATCAAGAAACCTTCCCAATCCTATAACACAATTGCAGCCTGATCTTCTTTCTCATTGACAAATTGTAGTCCCCTTTCCTTGTCTATCAAATGACTATAAATACACGGAGATTGTCACATGCAAATCCTCGTCCTCTAGAACCCGGTCATAATGTCGTTCCCCCTTTTTTCCATTTAAAAAATTACAATTCTTGAATTTAACAAGGAACCGCAGATTATGGGTTCACATTGAAATCAGTCAAGAAACGGTTATCATTGTTGAGAAACTTTCTCCAGTGAGATTTATAGCTCGAAATGCCTAACTCAAGCCACGGTTTCATGTTGCCATTAAAGTGTAATACAGCTGCTTTGTTAATGGCTTTGTTACTAATACCATAGTTATGACCCAATCCGGATAACACCCATGTGTCATCAAGAGCAACAAGTAGCCCTTGAAAAGTGAGCATGGTTGCTCATAGTGTAGTTGTTTCGGTCAATCGTTGTTCACAAAAGAAAAGGTGATTGTCAACACATAATGGGTCAATTCAGGTTATGTCTTATCTCTAACGGGTCAAACGTATAAAAAGGAAAGATAGCCACAATAAGTGCAAAAGTATAAGAACAAACAAATTATTAACTGACCTGTTTCACCAAACTTTGATAGCTTCTAGTAATCTCTCTTTTCTCCACCGACCCAAATCAATAATATTTAACCCCGACATCCATGTACAAGAATTGGCATCGTACTTTTCATTCCACAAATAACTTTTAATTGCACCCAATTTCACTGCACAAAACTCCATTGCACCGATTACTTTCCCACCCATATCAAGACTCCATAATTCAGACAAATCACGCTGGACAACGATATCGTCATCAAGAACAACAATTTTCTTCAAAGTAGGGAATATCTTTGGAAGAGCATAGTGCCAATCAGAAAACACTAAAATATATTATGTTCTGCTTTCAGAACTAGATAGGAAAGAGACGTAATTCTTGGGGCATTGACAGATGAGTTCTATCGTGACCGCCTTCTAGAAGGTTAAGATCTTTGATGTTTAATACTTGAAGTGTGGCATCTTTGTATGTATTAGTAAAGACATGAAACACCTGCTTCCCACCGGCCTGTAAAGAAATATTAATGAGCATTAAGATGGAAAAAGCTGATAGTCATAAAAGTAGCAATTTTGACCCATTTACTTATGATGGGTCAATTCGGGTAATGTTTTGTATCTCATGGATCAAGCAAGATCATCTATAAGGAAACATTATACTGCGAAAGTAGCAGAAAGCTTTTCTTTCATGTATAAAACCTGGTAAATCATATTGTTTAAAAAATTGGACTAAAACTTATGGATTCCGAATAACATGAAGTTTCTAATCATATTTGACACACTGAATACTGAAAAAAAATTAAAATATCGTGTTACTGGTTAACCAGATCCATTTTGTGACCCATCCTGCCTCACCTGTCCATTTTGCCACCTCTAATAATTAGATAGAAGAATATGAGATATAAAACGTACTCTTGCATGCATAACAGTAGAATTAATTACTAGTACTAAAGAAGACGCAAGCATGTTAGTGATACAGCTCTGGATTTGTCAAACTATCTGATTGATTGGCATCAATGGGAGAAGTTTTAAAATACTTGACTGTCAGTCGCATTGACAGGCAATGGAGACTCTTTGGTGTTGTTTGGAATGCAAGTTGGTAAAGGAAAGCGCTATGCTTCATATGAAAGTTGGCTTCATGTTCTGTAGGATCGGCTAATTGTCTTAACTTTTTGTCAACATGGTTACAGTCAACAGTAGCTGCTTTTGCTTTAGTAATTGTAGTTTCCATCTTTAGCAGCTTCTTCTCAACCCTGCCAACACCGAAAATCTTAATTTTACTGACACACAAAAATACAGTATGTTGGGTGAGAACATATGTGAAAGTAGAATAAAAGAAGCTTACTGGGGTGGAAGTTCTGGGTCAGATGAACTTTCACTGAGGATACGTTCAAACTCTTGAATATTTTGCTTCATTTCTTGAGAAAATTGGTCAAGTTTTGGCATCTTCGCAATACTGGGATAGCACAAACAGTCGCAGTGTATGCAATAGTAACTCGGGTACTCGAGTTTGGTGGTCAGATATTACAGCTCCATTATTTAAGAGAATAACTTCAAGAAACAAAAGTAACAGTTGCCTCTACGCTCAAAGGATCGTGTTTCCTTTACCCAAGCAAATTCAGCAATTGTACAGAATAATATTAGAAACCAAACTATTATCCACTCTTTTGCAGTGGTTTACAGTCGTTAATTTACAAGCCTGACTCTAATGATCATGGTTCGGCTGTGTAAGTGCTGTGAAATCCTGGGAGAGTTGTGCTGCTCATGCCAACCACCGTTCCCTGGTTTGTTAATATGCACTATGGAGACCGGCAACCATAACGACACAAGTCCATTTAAACCAATCTACAAGGTAGCTCATGGTTTGGACTTTGGAGTTCTCTAAAGTCCAAACCTGTGAAC
>BQNB010166179.1:0-14140 GCA_026074375.1 Tanacetum coccineum | reverse complement strand
TCTAGGACAACCATTTTTGACAACCGCTCATGCTATGATAAATGTTTTCAATAAGAAAATATCTTTAGAAGTAGGAAACAATAAATTTACTTTTGAAATTAAGAATCAATAAAATTACCATCCACTTAGAATATACTCTCTTAGATGGAAGACCGAAATTCCTAGCTATTATTTCCTTAATTTTGTCTAAACAGGAAAAGACTTAGCTTTTACAAGTACTTACAACGCACAAGACTGCTCTAGCTTGGAAGGTCACAGACATTAAGGGGATTAGCCCGTCATTTTGCACACATAAAATTCTTATGAAAGATAATTATAAGCCTGTTGTTCAACTACAATGAAGACTTAATCCCATGTTGCAAGACGTAGTGAAAGAAGAGATTGTTAAACTATTAGACGCATGATTGATATACACTATCTTAGATAGTCCTTGGATTAGCCCAATACATGTAGTACCAAAGAAGGGGAGCTTGACTATGATTATAAACGAGAAAAATGAACTAGTTCCAACAAGAATAGTGACATGATGGAGAGTGTGCATCGATTACAAGAAACTCAACGATGCAACAAGGAAGGATTAATTCCTATTACCTTCCATTGATCAGATTTTGGAAAGATTGTCAAATAACAAATATTATTGTTTTTTAGTTGGTTTTTCTAGGTTATTTTTAGATTCCTATAGCTCTGGAAGACCAAGAAAAGATGACTTTCACTTGCCCATATGGAACATTTGCATACATGAGAATGCCGTTTGGATTTGTAATGCTCGGACAGCATTCCAAATGTGCATGATAGTTATTTTTCATGATACGTGCAAGGACTTCCAGGAAGTCTTCATGGATGACTTTTTTGTTTTCGATAACACTTTTGATTCCTGCCTTACTAACCTCTCAAAAATGTTAGCTAGATGTGATGAAACAAACTTAGTCTTGAATTGGGAAAAATGTTATTTCATGGTTAAAGAAGGGATTGTTCTAGGGCATAAGGTCTCTAGCGCATGGATTGAGGTAGATAAGGCAAAGGTTGATGTGATAGCCAAATTACCTTACCCCACCAATGTAAAGGGAATTAGATGTTTTTTAGGACACACAAGGTTCTATAGGATATTCATTTTAGATTTTCTAAAATTGCTAGACCTATGAACCAGGTGTTAATGAAAGAAACTAAGTTCATTTTTGATAAAGATTGCATTAAGGCATTTAATATCCTTAAGAAAAAGTTAACTACAACACCCATTATAAATTCCTCGGATTGGAATCTAGATTTTGAATTAATGTGTGATGCTAGTGATTATGCTGTAGAGACAGTGTTAGGACAAATGGTTGATAAGAAATTTAAACCGGTTTATTATGCTACTAAGACTGTGAACGACTCTCCAGAACATTACACTACCACTGAAAAAGAACTTTTAGTTGTATTTTATGCTTTTGATAAATTTTGGTCTTACTTAGTCGTGTCTAAGACAATCATTTATACTGATCATTATGCCTTAAAGTATTTGTTCAATAAACAGGATGCAAAGCCAAGACTGATTAGATGGGTCCTATAACTCCAAGAATTCACAATAGAAATCAAGGAAAAAAAGGGGCTAAGAACCTAGCGGCATATCATTTTTCAAGGATAGAAAATCCAGAACTTGAAGAACTAGATGAGGAAGCAATAAGAGACTCATTTCCAAACAAACACTTGATGGCAGTCCATATAAAGAAACCCGAGAAAGATCTATGGTATGCATGTTATGCCAATTTTCTAGTATCCAAAGTCATGCCTAGGGATATGACTTATAACCTCAGGAAAAAGTTATTTTTGGACCTCAAGTATCACATCTGTGATGGACCTTAGCTTTTTTAAATCATTCCCCAATGAGATCATGAGGAGTTGTGTGTTTGACAAAGAGTTACAAGAGATCTTAGAACACTTTTATATGGGGCCAGCTGGAGGGCATTATGGAGAAGATATTACTGCAAGGAAAGTATTTGAAGCAGGATTTTATTAGCCCACCATCTTAAAGGATGATGCAAGGCATGTTTGGGAGTGTGACACATGCCAAAGATCAGGAAATATTTCTTCTTAAAATTAAATACCCTTGACTAGTATATTAGTTTGCGTGGTTTTCCGTATTCTAGGCATTGATTTCATTAGGCCTTTCGCTTCTTCTTAAAACAATAAGTATATCCTGGTTGTAGTTGATTATGAGTCAAAATGGGTGGAAGCCGAAGCACTACCAACTAACAATTCCTGAGTAGTTGTTAAATTCATTCAGAAGTTATTTTCTAGGTTCGGGGTACCAAAGGCATTGATTAGTGATAAAGGAACGCATTTTTGCAATTCTCAGCTTGAGAAAACCTTGAAGAAGTACGGGGTGACTCACAGACTTGCAACACCCTATCAACTGCAAACTAGTAGCCAAACCGAAAACACTAATGTAGCAATAAAATGCATATTGGAAAGGACGATGAATGGTAATAGGAAGAAGTGGGCAGATTAGCTCATCGACACTCTTTGGGCATTCTAGACTGCCTACAAAACATGCATTGGTAGTACACCATTTAGGATAGTTTATGGGAAGGCTTGCTATCTGCCATTAGAAATGGAGCTCAAAGCATATTAAGAATTGAAAATTTTAAATCTTGATTTAGATGTTGCAGGGAAAATAGGTTTTTATAGTTAAACTAATTAGCAGAACTGAGAAATAAGGCTTATGAACATTCCCGTGCATACAAAGAAAGGAAAAGGAGGTGGCATGATGCTAGGATACAAGATAAGGAATTTAAGGAAGGGTAGGAAGTTCTAATTTTTAACCAGCTCCAGTTGATACTCCTTTACTTAGAAATGCTTACGCGAAACGAGAAAAAAACAAAGGGTGTGTATGACACCCTTACATAAATGGCGACCGCAAGTGCTACCTGATATGGCAACTATGAGAAGTGATTGGAGAAAGACGATATAGCCTGCTTCAAAGGTAAACCGGGCATCAGTTCCGAAATATTATTGTGCTTATGATTACACAAACCAAGGAATTTAAGGAAGGGTAGGAAGTTCTAGTTTTCAACTCTAGGTTGAAACTCTTCCTTAGAAAGATTAAAACAAGGTGGTATGAACCTTATACGGCGACCAGAGTGCTTCCTTATGGAACTATGGAAGTGTTTGGAAAAGACGAGATCTGCTTCAAGGTAAACGGGCATCGGTTGAAGAAATATTATGGAGTAGATACAAAAACCAAGGACATAGACCCTCTTCTTCACACCAATGCAGAACCGATTTGAGTCTAACTTAAAGAGTCAGTAATAAACAAAAGTGCTTTTCGGGAGACAATCCGACTCATATCCTTTTAGTTTATGGTATTTCATTTTTGCATTTTGTTTGGTTTTGTGTGTCCTATACCCTTTTTGCAAGTTGCTACAACGAAAGGAAAAAGGATTGATGACGCCTCAAATCATGGTTAAGTGAATGTTTTGAGAGCACAGCTGCACACAGTAACTACGGCATAGCTGGTATACCCAGGCTACGCCATAGCTAGTCTTCTAGAAATAAGGCTTGCCCAGGTTTACTTAGCTACAGCATAGCTCCCACTATGCAACTACGTCGTAATTCCCCCATGTAGAAAAATTTTCAAAAATAATTTTGAATTTTCATAAAACCTTGTATATTTTTCCATGAACTTTATGGGTATGTTCCCTGGAAACCCTCACGATAATTCACTCGTCCACTCATGATACCAAGTCGTTTGAAAGGCTTAATGCATACGCTAAATGCAATCGTGATTTCTACCAATGTTAGTTAGGCTTTTCATTTCTTTTATTTATTTAGTGCTTTATTATATAATGCACGTGGTTTGTTAAGTGGATTCAGGGATGTGAAATTTTCTCATGGATCTCAAGGCTCGACACGTTGTATAAACGTGTGTCTTAAATCATACAGAGTAAAACACAAGGGAGTCTTTCTATTTTAATTCATCTCTTTCCTATGATTTTTATCATTTTAGGTACAATATGGACATTGTACAGCTCAAGTAGGGGATAGGAGTAGAATTACCACATGACGGATATATGTCTTCGTTTTATCTAGTTTGTTTTGAAATATTATGCCATTTATAAAATTTTGACATGTTTTTATTTACCAAAACTAGAACAGATCTATGCCTAGCACAACTACCAATTATTCCATTGGTGAGGATAGCCTTATATTTTGTTTTTTTATATGACATAACCCACCAAATATGAGTGTGACTGTAGTATTGTAGACTTTAGAACATGGCCCGTACATAATTGCAATACCATAGACGAGTATTGTATTGAGTATACTTGGTACGATTAGTTTAGATAGTTAGAAATGGCAAAATCTTAAGATTTACACCAAATTAGCCTATATGTGTATTATTGTGTGTGTATATCGACTTGTCAACCTCCCGTGAAAAAACCCTTTGTTGCACTCATTTTTAGTGCAAGATACCCCTAGAAAAACCCCTCATAGCCTTTCTTTCATTTCTTAAACTCGTATTTATGTTTCGTTTCACCATATCACCTTAGCCTACCCTATAGTCTTAGTCGGGGAGTTGCTAGTTTATTAAGTCTATGGTTTAGGTGGAAAGGTTCAGGAAATACGCTTTCATAGAAGACACATCATTTTGATCGATGAAGACCCCTCGTTATCACTATCACTTTTGATATAAGTTATCTTAAGTGGGGGTATGTTTTTATTTATTTATTATGACTGTAATTTCACATGCTACAGATTTCAAGTGTATTATTAAAACAATATGTGTTAAAATTCAAAATTCTATAGAATGTTGGCATTTTAAGTGTTAGTTAAATTATAAAACCAAATTAGTTTATGATTTATTTTATCATTACCTCCTATATAGTTCAAAGAAGATTTGGAGTTGGTATGTATACAAACCAACTAGTATTTGAAGGTTGAGCTAGTGTGCATTTGCCTTGACAAATTATATGGCAGAATTATACACCTACACTACACACACTAGCTCATTATTAAAGTTGATCAGTTTCTCATGCCTTGAAGTTTGAGTTGCTAGATAAACAGTGACTGTTGACGAGGAGATTATGGAATATAGACTATTTGTTTGTGAAATTGATTTTCACCCTTTAAATATGCATCCCATGTCTTAAATCCTTCCCTTAGTCATTCTTGATTTTAGCCTTTAGCTTGTTCGAGTTAAGGAATTGAGCAATCATAGGTGTCTCGTTCATGGATTTGGACGAGCATGTGTGATTTTGTTGCCTTTTCAAGAAAGTTGGTATCGGTTAGGATGACAAGAATGATTCACCCATTATAAGCCTTATTGTTATGTCTTCCAATGTTACCTTTAAGAATTATTTAGACCTTAGCTCTAGTGGTGGAGTTTTGTGTACTTTCCAAGCCTATGATAGAATACATGTAATGACTGAGCGTTTGAGTGATCACCCCAAAAATAAAACACGTAGACTAGTGAGAGTTGAGTGATTTTGTTCCCCTTTTCGTGAGATGTTTGGCTTTGATGTTTTCTAGCACATGTAATTTTTAAATTCATATCTCCCGAGTTAAGTTGGGGGATATCTTTTTAGAAATGATTCTAAAAGGTCTACTTGAGGCCAAGTAGAAGTCAAGTGAGTGGATATTTGATAACATCAAATAGTTCATACTCTTTAATCAAAATCCCTTGTAAAATGCTCATAATTGTTATATTTTTATTAATATGTGTACTTAATTTCATATTTTGTTTTTAGGAAAATATAAGCTTTGGAAGAAAAAGAAGCGGAAATGGAAGGATGCGTGATGAAAAATGCACAAAGAAGATATTCCAGATGTAAACTACGACGTAGTTGGATCGATTGAACTACGTTGTAGCCGTACCGGACCCGACTCAAGCATTTCTAGATTAATCTAACTACGACGTAGTTGACTAGTTGGGGCTACGCCATAGCTTTGGGAGGAATATTACTTTGGAAGCAACTACGGCGTAACTCATACCCTTGATTTACGCCATAGCTATATCAAAACCTTGGAAGTATATGTGCATTATGACAACTACGGCGTAGCTCCTCACTTAATGCTACAACGTAGCTGGATCGAGCCTATAAATACAAGCCCTGTATATGCTATTTCATCATTAATTGGGAATCAGACTCATAAGTGACGACTAGGGTTTCACTAGGAGGGATTTTCTAGCTCTAATCACCATCATTCTGGGGGAGAATTTGCTTTAAACTATATTTGTATTAATTATTCATCGAACGTATGTAAGAATTATAATGTTCAATCAATCCATGATTGCTTTCATTATTATTTCTACAACTTTTAGTATGAGTGGCTAAGCTATCTTAGTGCTAGCTTAGGGATGATTCCATTATTGTGATAATGTGTGTTTCTTAATTTAATTTCTGTTTTTTGGATATCCTTGTTGCTTGTTGATAGATCCTCATATTTTGGTAGTGCTATGGCTAGTGTAGATCCTCTTATCTATTGAGTAGGCTTAAGTAGTTAAAAGGTAGTCTATTAGGATACAAGAGATATGATCAAACTCTTTCAAGTGTCGGAGTTGCCCATTCCACCGCCTGCATTAGATCATGCACTTATAAAGCACAAGAAATCCTTTTAGGAGGGTTTAGTGTCAAGTAGTAGGATTGTTGACACTTAGATAAGTCTCTAGGATAGCTGGGGGTCTAATGACTACAACCTAGATGCCCAATTTCTGTGAGCAATGGGTTTGAGATCATATGAAGTATAGGTTAGTGATCGATTATAACTCGGGCCTAATGAAATTAGAACCACCATAATAAATGGAAATAAGATATTGCACTAGAAAACATCATCTTCACATTAATAGAGTCATAGCTAAGCTAGTACGCCTTTCTCCCTTGATTTAATCTTCCATTTTTATTTTCGTATTTAATTTCATTGCTTTTCTCAAATCAAAACAGCTTTTAAAACATTGACAATTCAAATTAATAAACTAAAACACTTAGCTCTTAGGACGACCTCGAATTTACCAATCCTACACTATACAAGACCAGGTAATCTACCCATTAATGCATTGTAGACCATAGGTGAACGCCTTTTGAGGGTCATTTAACCCTTAAATCATGCAAATATTCTCGTTTATTACACTAAATCAACATTTTTTGTGTTTTAGGCATTTGGGAAGTATTTGGATTGAATACACATGACTTGGACTCGATTTGGAGAAGAAACGAAGGCAAAATACACATTCCATTTTCATGACCACCTTTCTAATTTCTTCAGCAAAAGTGCCCAGAAAGTGTTAAAATAAATGTGATTCTCACGGCTTAGTAAATCCCGACGGCCTAGCTGATGGTGTCAAGATGTCTAAGTGACGGTGTCACAACCATTTGTGACGGCGTCAAGATGAGGCGATGGAGAAAATCCTAATCCTCATGGTGCATAAGAATGATTAGAGAAATGTGATACACAATTAACAAGTACGAGTACGAGATAATATTTATTGTCTAAACTTTTTGGTGAAAAATCGCGATGTTTGACAATACGTAAAGGTTTTCTTTCTTGATAAACATGTCTAAGAACCTCACAAAAAAGGAATGAAGTATATTTCACTCATAGGTGGTGGCGTATATAAGAGAAATCACACTCATAGCTCAGTCGTGACCAAATTTATTACCATAGGCTTGTAAAAGAAACAAAACAAATCCGATGGGGCGTAAGCACTAAGTGTATACATCTAAAGAGGTCTATTATTGGATTGTAACGTTTAGCCTTCGGGTTAATGAGGTATGTATAAGGCATGGGATTCTTTATGAGAGGGTGTGTTACGAGAACATATAAGTCAAAAGTCTAATACCCATTGTTGCTAGCTATCGAACAAACTAAAAGCCTTTAAATGAGTATAATCACCAATTTATTCCTCCTTCACATATAGATCACTATATACATCACGTATTAGCACATTGGCTAATCGATATCCAAACATACTTCATCTTCATAATAATATAGAACATTGGCTATAATTGTTATCATTTTCTTTAATTTTTATTTTGATAAGTTATACTTTTTTTCACACATCACATCTCCCCCACACTTCATATAATCATACACCACAAAAATACAAATAAAAAGTATGCATCATTCGTCTTTGTCAGAATGGCACATACAAACAACAAAGTGTGGCTAACTAATAATCATCAAAAATGATCTAACATACTAAGAAACTAGAAACCAACCGTTTAGACTTTGACTATGGGTAGACTAAGATTTAAGGTTAAATGATTTTTTTCTCTTTTTAGTGGATGTAAAATATGAACGGGATGGCTCAGCATGTGTTCTAGGGGTATCTAGTGCTAAAAATGAGTGCTAACAAATAGGTCCATGTGGGTGGTTAACTAACCCACATGGTTAGCTAAAATCATTAGATGTAAATAGAAGGCCATTTGGTTTTATTCATAGGGTACCTCTTTATCACGCATATACACTTTTCATTATACGAATGTGATCTCAATGCAGAATTCATTATGATTTACAAGCACAAGTTCTAAAATCAATAAAATCACCGGTACACTCATAGCAAACGATTCAAGCATAAAAGATTTATGCTATATATGAAATAGGCTCAAATCCTTACAATTTAGTGTAAAGGGCTATAATATGTGCTAGCAGATGTCATCGATCCTAGAATGGATTGCAATATTAATTGGGTCACATCATGAATTTTTCAAAATTACAGTATTTTCACCGGTGGATTGATCAAGTTATTCTAATATATTATCCTAAAAGAGTGAAAACCACTAGATCACAAGGGAAAACAAGTATACAAAAATTTAAAATTAAGCCTAAAATTATGAAAATTTTAAAATCGGTCTTGTTTTCCCTATTTACTCCCCCTGTACGAAAGTTACGCGTTGTCCTCAATGTGATATAACAAACTTCAAAGCATGAAAATAGGGAAATAAAAGTACAAGAGAAACTAGACTTCCTGGGCGAAAGAAATCGTGATCGAACTCCATAAAATAAATGCTACACAAATGCTAGCATAAGCCTATAAGATCAATCGATTTCGCCTCCAAGCATCCTCCTCCATTACTTACTGCAATTATTAAACAAAAAAATTGCAAATAATAATATATTCAACATTACGAGAATGTAACACCCTCACACTTAAGATTTGATAAGTTAAAAAATATTTTATGTAAAGGGGCTAGATGTTTATTTAAAAATAGAAAGTAAACAAACAAACACTCAATTAAAAACTCATATTGGCTCCCGATAAGCTCTTAATTTATTTCTAAGTCATTAGCTAGACTCTTCCCTTGGTTCAAGATTCTTGATGATACGGTTCAGATGGGGAATTTAATTTGGGTGCCTTTGATAGTTATAAACGTTTTTGTTACAAGGAACCATTTTTTTGTTTAGCTTCCACTCCTTGTTGGGTTCCTTCGGCACACCATTGACATCCTTCTTTCCTTTCAATACTTCATTTCCAATGCCACCAATTGATTTTAACTTCTCGTCACCAACATGTTTTAGCGATACATCATGTTCGAACATCTTCTCTTTCAGGATATGCGGGGTGCAATCTTTGAGAAAAGGTGTCATTGTTGGTGAACTAGATATGATTAGGATTGGGTTTGGCATGGTTGGAATAGGCTTGATCTTGTCCTCCTTGATTAATTCAACATCACCCATATCGTTCCCGTTTTAGGTTTGAAGGTGGTTTGTAGACAAATTCATGTCTCGGTTTGGTATTTGTGATACGAGGAATGGATTTGGTACGCTGGATTTTCTTTTCTAGAAACTCAAACTGCCTTTGTAAGTCTTGTATCATGGCTAGGTGGTTCCTTAAACTTTGATTGATTTGTCGTTCCAATTCAATCACCTGGTTCTTCATATCCTCATTTGCTTCCATCTAACTATCCATCTATTCTCTAATTATCTCCTCTATTGAGGTTTCAATTATTTTGAGATATTGTGATGGATGTGACATTTTATTTCAAGGTCGGGATTAAGGTTAGTTTTGGTTTGGGTTATGGTTTGGAAAGGAGTATGGATTTCTAGAATTTTGGTCGTGATATCCTCCGTGATATCTTTGGACGTAACTAGCTTTATGAGGTTCACACATCGGCGTGTCATCCTTCATGTAGTTTTGTAAAGCATAGCTACCTCCGTCGTCTTTACGGCCATCTCGCATCTCCTTCATCTCTCCTCTTATGTTCATGAATTCGGAATCGATATTTGTAACAAGAGCTTCGAATTTTTCCATCAAAATTTCATAATCGTAATCGATGTTGCTTCCATCAGAGAAAACAATGGTTTTACGTTTGGGGTTGTTTTGGGAACTCTTCAAGAAATCAAGTTTTTGAAGGACCTTGTCCTCGAGGATTTTAAAAGCTTCATTGGGGGTTATTGTAGAGGAAGATTCCTTGTGTGTCGAAAATTTCTCGTGTTGGATCATCTAAACCATGATAGAATGTTTGAATTATCGCTCCTTTGGTTAGACCATCTCCATAACAAGTGTGAAGCATTTCTTTCATTCGGATCCAAGCATCAATGTTGAGGTGTCATTTTATACCCTATTTTGGGGTCATTTAACCCCCTAAATCAGGCAAATATGCCTAGATTATGTGCTTAATCATTTGTTTTCAAGTTTTTAGCACTTGGATGGCATTTGAAGGAAATACACGTGACTTGGGGTCATTTAGAGGAGAAACAGACAAAATTACAGACCTACACCAATTCCATGAAGAACTATTGTTTATAGAGCGTGGAGACGGCGTCGCAGGCATAAAGAAACGCCGTCGTGATCTATCCAGTGATGGCGTCAGAGATCTAGCGACGGTGTCAGGATGTGTCCGACTTAATGAGGATCTAAAATCATCCACGTAGCGACGACGTTAGGCCTTCAACATGATGCTGTCGCAGCGATATCTCTATATATACAAAATCAATTTTAGGGTTTTAAGTATGTAACTTTGTATAACTTTAGGGAGACGAACCCTAGCCTTTGTAGCAGCTTTAAACATCATTTTTAGGGCCTCAAACCCAATTGTAACTACCTTCTATCCATGTTTTAATCAAGTAAGAGTGTTATTCATTAACCATTCAATCTGTCTAAGTGTTGTGTGATTAATCTATGTTCTTGCTTTATCTTTAACATGCTAGGCTAAACCCTTCTTTTTATTTGCTTATGATTGCATGAAAGTCGGATTGTAGATCCTATTATTGTTGATTCTTATTGATGAATGTGCACATTAGGCTTTAGAAAACCAGCTTTTGTCTGTATCGCTGTAGACACGTCTAGGAAAACGCAAGTGCGTGGAAAGGATACCATTGGGTAACAGTCTTCATTCTACCTTACCCCCTTTTATGGTTGATCCCTCTTAAGATATTTCACACGCATTTAATATACTCTTAGGGGCCTTGTAATAGTCTTCATACTACCTTACTTGTGCATTGCCTTAATGGAATATTAAATAGACGATGGGTTCGTGTAATCCGTTCATGACCTAGGAAGTACTTACACAAATCATCATAAGTGTGACAAGGAAACAAGATTAGGGTTAGGAATCTAATAAGTAGTGCATGATTAAGTAAATACATTTAATTATGATAAAGTTATCATTAGTAGATTAGATATTAGTTTAGTTAATACTTAAACAAACCAACCTCTTAAACAATAGATTTACACTTTCTATAAAATATAAAAACACAAAAATAATCTTCTCTCAACCACTAGAATTATGTTGGACCGTAATCAAGCCTTCCCACCCTATTCCCCTAGAGAACGATAACAACCTCCGTGTCTTGCCTATACTACTACTATAACGGTTAGGTGCTCTGCCTAGGGAATTGTAAAACTTCTTGTTGAAGTCCTACGACGACCGCATCAAGTTTTTGGCGCCGTTTCGTAGGGAATAGTTAGGTTTTGATCATAGTTTAACTTAGTTCTACTCGCTTGAATCCTTTTAAGTGAGATTTTAATTCCGTATATTTGCTTTCTTGTAGTCTATCTTTTCTTTGTGTTATCTATTTGGTAAATCTGTCACCATGACACGTAGCACCGTTAAAAGATTAACAAAACCTCTCGACGAACCCGAAAGAGAATTCCAAAGGTTTAGCAGAGCCGCTTGGCATCTGTAACATTTTTCATTTTCATGTCATTGTACGACATTTATTATCTGTCACTATTTATTTTAGTCCGATATGCGTTTACTTTTAATAATTACTTTTAAGTTTAATTGCGTAGACTAGAAATAATCAATTAATGTAAATGGTCGTCAAATAAATTAAGGGTTGCATCAACCAAGTAGCAAATTATTATTAAGAAGATAATTATGTACTTTGCGTATTTTATTTTTATTGGTCACGTAAAAGGTCTACGTTTCACAATAAAATACATTTGGACATACCCCGAAAATACCTAGACTTACCTAGACTCAAACCAATACCCACTTTTATTACCTCAACATTTAAATTAAATCAATTCTTGTGTAAAACCCACTAGGGGCCGGTTATACATACAAAAGCACCTAGAAAATCCTTAAAATCTCTAAATGATCCTTACAAGTACTAGTACATCCTTGGTTTAATTAATACTTGTCCTAAATGTTCCCTACTAGCCAAATACATAATGGTTAATAACCATTTTGGTTCTCCTTTGCCCTATGCCGCGGTTAAACATGATCCAACACACAAATCCATAAGATTTCATAATCTAGCTCAATCTTGTACAAATATCCTCTAATTAAGAGGTGTACTTGTGTGGTTTAACAAAACAAGGTGTAGTTAACTAGAAAACTTCAAAACCACTAGGGCTTGGATCGGTTTGGTTTGTTTGTGTAACTAGAAACATGTAACCAAGTATTTGCCTATAAATACTCACACAACCTCACCATATTACACTCTTGCAACCCACACATACACGAAACACTCTCTACTTTGCTCTATTTGTTTCGGGTCACCACAGCCGAGACACTATCCACACAAACACGACATCACACTAGTAATCATCAAGCTAAGTTTATACGTTTAAGGGTTTGAAAGCAAGAAAGATTCGGTTTAAACTAAGGCTTGGGGTATACAAGTCGAGTTTCCACACGACTACACGACACACACGTTCAAGAAGCTAGGACCCTTGTAAGTGTCTTAGCCTACGTTCATATTCAAGTTTCATGTTTGCTTCATGTGTCATAAGGCACGGTTATTATGTGTTAACAAGCTAAACATGGGTCGTGCCTAGCATGACACAACCCATGTCCACGTCTTACAATATACAACATATATAGACTTGTGTGGTGAACCAAAAGCCATAAGGCACGTAACAAAGATCTTGTGTATAAGCATGAATGTTTAAATATGACATGCACACGTAAAATATTTAACCGAGAGGTTTGATAACTCGTTTGGAAACGGAAACACTTTCATGTCACGTATCATAATACTTAACAACTCGTCTTGCTCAATAAAGGATGTGTACACTATAGTATATGCGAACTAGGGTTGTTTGAGATATGTCGAAATAAGTTAGCAAAAGTTAGTACTGCTAGCAGGGTTAGTACTGCTAGCAGAGTTAGTACTGCTAGCAGAAGTTAGTACTGCTAGCAGAGTTAGTACTGCTAGCATATTTTTAATACTGCTAGTGTATTAATAATATTGTTTTTGACATTCCTGAACTTTCTTGTGTCCAACACGAGCTCAAACAAACACTAACAAATTTGTAACTCACTAATGGGTTGTATGATACGAGCTAAATTAGAAGTTAATACTGCCAGGCTTAAGAAGTTAGTATTGTTAGTACTAATGATTTGGGCGTATTACATCTTGGGAACATTTGTTATAAACCGAAATCTTTACTTATATTGTTGAACAATTTAAAGCCATGAGCTTATGTAATGAACAAGTATTTTGTTAAATCTAATGTATCTTTTTAAACGACACATTGAGTGGTCATTCTCTTATCTTGTGCTATTGATCTATGAAGTAACGCCCTCGGATATTCAACATTTCGCTGCGACCCAAATTTAGGGGTGTTACAAAAGTGGTATTGTATAACTTTTATAGTTGTTGTTAAGATTTTTTATGGCGTGTTTTGGGCAGTAAGAGTCGGGTTTTGCAACATTGAGGTTGAGAAATAGAAAATAGTCGTTAATACGTTCGTGTGGCCGCTTAAATCACT
>BQNB010166178.1:0-11905 GCA_026074375.1 Tanacetum coccineum | reverse complement strand
GCCAATTACACCGCTAAAAAGATCTTTGACTCAGGATTTTATTGGCCCACAATCTACAAGGATGCCCATGACTTTGTTACCCGGTGTGACTCATGCCAACGTCAAGGAAAAATTTCACAACGTGATGAGATGCCACAAAACTCCATCCAAGTTTGCGAAATCTTTGACATCTGGGGCATTGATTTTATGGGGTCGTTCCCGTCTTCAAGAGGGAACAAATACATACTCGTGGCTGTTGACTACTTGTCAAAATGGGTTGAAGCAAAAGCGCTCCCCACCAATGATGCCCGAGTTGTTTAGGTCATGCTAATATGCAACTAATTCAATCATTAGCGTCTAAAGAATTAGTTAGAAATCTACCTAAACTTAAATACGACTGGTATGTGTTTAAATACGCATACCTTTTACCTTTAAAATCGACCCTAAACGACCAAAAACGCACATAAAATGCCATAAATATGCCTGTTTTTGTGTTTGTACTGTACAGGTACCGGATATTCATAAAAGAACAAAAAATCAAGCAAAAACGGACAAAACCGAGCACGAAATGGAAAAGTGTGAAAAAGCCAAAGTCAAATCGAAGCCAAAGCCAACAAAAGTCAACGATCAAAACCGGAGCCGACACCGAAAAATACTTAATGGGCCCACCCGAACCCATCTAATGGGCCGGGTAAACCCATTAGTATAATATTGAAGACCAAAAGTTTAAACAAAGGCCCAACACTCTTTTTATAAAAACCGGCCCAAAACAGTGCACACATGGCCCAATTCCACTTCTAACCCTCGTTAAGTCCCTAACCCTTTAACCATTTCCCATTTAACCTTTGTTAGTCCCTTTAGGGACTAACTTTGCAAAACCTCTAATAACTTTGAGGGGTTGTTCCTGCCTAACCCTCAAAGTTATTATACCTACAAGGACTTTGAATGAAATAACTTATATCACTTTCAGGGGCTAAGGTTGCCAATACCTAAACCTTACCCCTGACAACACGCACACACCTTTTATACATCTCACTTCCCGCCAAAAGCCATTAAAACACTGTTCATTGTCATTTTTGGCTTATAACCTGCCATTTTTGGCTTATAACCTGCCATAACCCTCCAAAACCATCACCACCACTATCCCCACACACCCACATAGACTTGACAGCTTGGCAATCCTTCAAACTCCCATTGGCTACTAAAAGAAGACAAGATATCAAGGGTCGAAAACACTCAGATTGGGCTCCAAGGCAAAAAAGAATGGCTAAGATGATTTTGAGCTTTTCTCCTCACCAAGAAAACACAACTAGCACAGCTTATGAAGACTAATAGCTTAAGGTTTCAATATAAAAGCAATGTAGGAGAGTAGGAGTAGGGAGATATTTAGTTTAATTTAAATGTTTTTATGTTTTTAGTCTTTTACTCTTGTCATTTTAACTTTAAAACCTTGTAATCACTTTATGTTTTAATTAAATTTTAAGTTATATGGTTATTTGCAAAATCTGTCTTTGTAAGCTTGTTCCTGCTTGCTTATGGCCTGCTTATTTTTTAGCTTATCTACTGCTTTATATGTCCTTGGTATGAATGTGATGCTTTGTGTAGTCTAGAACCATTTGCTCAAATTCTTCATGTCAAACTGTCTTAGTTTACTCAGTATGCATATTTTAGTTTGTTTGCTCATAAGTGCTTATTTAGAATCTATAAGTTCTTGTTTATGCTTTTTTTGAGTCTAGCTTATAACTTTTCTTTCAAATTCGATGCTTACATCAGTTAGTGTAGTTCAAAAATGTCAAAATACCCTCTTAAGGGGGTGTTTGGGTCAAAAGGTAAAAACGGGTCATTTTTGGTTTAAAAGACACTTTGGTCATTTAGCCATCTTTGGCAAGCTGTCTTGAGTGTTTTTGGTCTGTTGTCTTTAAACTTTTAAAGTTTTTGAGTATTTGAATTTTGCAATCCTGTCTTTAGTTTCTCTTGCCTTTGAAAAGGCATAATTCAGCAGCTGATTCTAATAAGGTCTCTGTAGTTTTAAGTTTTTGATTTTCATATTATGAGCTCACTATAGGCCATGCTTCATAGTTTTAGCGGTATATTAGTTTTTAAAGGTCTGCTTCTGCTATTTTGAAGGCTGAATAAAGCTATTTATTTAGATAAAAAAACCAAAAGTGTACTAAACCAAACAAACCCTTATTTTCTTGCATTTTCTAGCTTTTAACTTATCTTTTTTGCTTAATTTCTGTTATGTAAGTGCTTAATGGCCTCAAACTCCATCTGTTTTAACTATAGCAATAGCTTTTTAATTAAGCCATTAAAATAACTTAAAAAGAGAGTATAAACCCCTGTTTTTGACATTGTTAAGTGCCATAGGTTCTTATTTGCCTCTTTTGCTTATGTTGCTTATTTCCCTGGCTTATGTTGATCATGCATGCGCTTAAGTAGGTTTTTAGCACTATACATTTTTAGTTTTATTTTCCCTATTCATACTTAATTTGTCTTTAATCAGCCAAATTGTTTAAGCCAGTTAAGCCTTAGTTTCCTTAAGTATTTTAGCATAATTTGTCATCCTTTCCAGCTGATTTCCTAGCTTATTTTAATTCCTTGTGCTTATTGATTTTTGGTGCAAGCTTGTTTTAGCTTATTTTGTGCTAGCTTAGCTCATTTAGTGCTTATAAGCCCAAAAGATTAAGCCATTTGCACTTAGTTTAAAAGTAGTATGCTGTCAGCTTTTAGTGGCTTTTTACCAGCTTATTTTAAGTTTTCTTAAAAAGTGTTAGTTATAAAAATAAAAAAAAATGTTTTATAAAAAGAGAGAGGCCCAGGCTCGAACCCTGGACCTCCCCCTTTATACCCACGTCCCTAACACACACTGCAATACCATTGTGCTACAATAGCTCATCCGTGAGTATTGTGCACAATTAATTCCTTAAGGGCTTGTTGGCCCAATAAGCTTATAAGTCCTTTTGAATTTTAATAGCTTATTGAAATAAGTTGTTAGTGTCAGCTTATTTTTCATAGGGCCCTCATATCCTTAGCTAGTTTTTGTAATTTTTTCATAATTTTTAAAAATCGTTTAGTATTTTTTATCATTTATTTTCTTTAAAATCGTTTTTAAATCATAATAAATTAAATAAAAGTCAAAAAAATATATATCTTTTTTAGAAAATTTTCTTTTATCATGTAGGACCTAGGAAAAATAAATTCGCTTTTGTAGGGTTAATTTTTTAGAAATTTGATTTTTAAAGAACGAGATTGAATCCCGTTCTAGTTTTCTTCGCTTTTTTACCCTTAAACACTTCCGTTTTTTATCTAGTTTTTTTATTCTTTCTTTTTAGTCACTTATAGCTTATTAAAAGTAAAAAATTCACTTTAGGTTTAAAATTCGATAATTTAGGTTTTTAAGTCGCGTTTTTTCAATTCAGTTATCGGTTTTGAGTTTAAATCCGTTCTAGCTTACGTTTTTAGGTTTAATTTATTCGTTTTTGCATTTTATTAAGTAAAATTAGGATTCCAATCGAATCTTTGATCATTCAAGCATTGTACAAACCTTGACTCGATTTTCAAATTCACGCCTCATCGGGAAGAACGACCCAGGTTCGGTTTTAAACTTTGTGGATAACGAAGTGAGAAATCGATACTTCTGGTTTATTATACTACTATCATTGATATTATCCTATTTTGTTATATATATTTATATATTTATTTATATTTATATATGTAGTAAAAAGGGACCAAGTCAACCACCGTAGTAAACAATTCGTTATTCAGGTAATTGTTTGAAAAATAAAAACTAACTGGAAACAACTTCATGGAATGGTATCACAATATTTGGATTGTACTCTATACTGAAGACAAGTTACCATTCTTGGAACAGCCAATTCCTACTCTGCCAGTTCCACCTGAGAGACAAGCAAATCCTCCTGATGTCGTGACCACGCATCAAGCTTGGGTCAAGGCTCAGAAGGAAATTGTTGGGCTTATGCTTATGACCATGGAACCAGATATCCAAAAGAATCTGGAACACCTTGGTGCATATGATATGCTTAAGGAACTGAAGACGTTGTATGTACAACAGGCAGATCAGGAACTTCTTCAGACCGTGCGAGAATTCCACGCTTGCAAACAAGAAGAAGGGCAGTCGGTTAGCTCTTACGTTCTCAAGATGAAGAGCTATATAGACAACTTGGAATGTCTCGGTCATGCTATGACTCAAAACTTATCTGTCAGTCTTATCTTGGTTTCACTGAGAAAGGAGTATGATAGTTTTGTGCAAAACTACAACATGCATAGCATGGGGAAGACCGTAACTGAGTTACATGCTATGCTGAAGCTACATGAGCAAACTCTTCCTCCAAAAGAAGTTGCACCTTCATTACATGCCATAAGAGCAGGAAGGATCCAGAAAAACTAAAAGAAAAAATCGCATAAGCCTGCTAAGGGGAATCAAGGGAAAGGCAAAGCTAAGATGGGAAATGCACATGTGCATGCGCCATCTTATGCTCCCAAAACCAAGAATCCCTCAACACCCAAAAAGGATAATCCAGCGAAGGACGCGATCTACCACCAATGTGGTAAAGTGGGTCACTGGAGAAGGAATTATCCCATTTATCTTGCCGAGTTGATGAAAAAGAAGAAGCTATCTCAAGGAGCTAGCACTTCAGGTATTTTCACCATAGAACTCTATTCTTTTCCTAGTACATCTTGGGTTTACGATACGGGTTGTGGTACTCATATTTGTATAACTACTCAGGGTCTTAGGGGAAGTAAGAAATTAAAGCCAGGAGCTTTAAGTCCGTACGTGGGCGATGGTCATTTTGCAGCAGTTGAAGCTATTAGAGAATTTCATTTGTGTCTTCCTAGTGGACTTGTTTTAATTCTGCATAATTGTCATTATGCTCCCTCCATTACAAGGGGGATCATTTCAGTTTCTCATTTGTACAAGGATGGTTTTGTTAACCGCTTTAAGAATGATAATTCAATTTCTATTTTTAAGAATAATATGATTTATTTTAATGCTATCCCTCTGGATGATATTTATGAAATTGTTATGTCTTCTTCTGTTACAAATGATAGTTCTACGTTTGCTGTTAGCAATAAAAGAGCCCAGCTTAACTTAGACTCTGTTCTCTTGTGGCAATGTCGTCTTGGACACATTAACAAGAAACACATGGAGAAGTTGCAACATGATGGACTTCTTGATTCAACTGACATCAAGTCTTTTGAAAAGTGTGTTGCTTGTATGTCTGGAAAGATGGCAAGAAAACCTTATTCACATCAAGTGGAAAGGGCCAAAGATCTACTTGGACTAATCCACACCGATGTATGTGGTCCATTTAAGATTATGTCAAGACAAGGAGCTCACTAATTCATCACTTTTACTAACGACTTTAGTCGTTATGGATATGTTTACTTGCTTAAACATAAAAATGAAGTGTTTGAAACTTTCAAAGTGTTTCAAAAGGAAGTAGAAAACCAACTCGGGAAGACCATAAAATCACTACGTTCTGATCGTGGAGGTAAATATATGAGTCAAGAGTTTTTGGATCATCTAAAGGATCATGGGATTATTTCCCATCGAACTCCTCCTTACATGCCACAACATAATGGTGTGTCGAAGATGAGAAATCAAACACTGCTAGACATGGTTTGATCCATGATGACTCAAACTACTCTTCCAAAGTCCTTTTGGGATTATGCCCTTGAGTCTACTGCACGCATTCTCAACATGGTTCCAACTAAGAAGGTTGATAAGACACCATATGAAATATGGCATGGGCAAGCCCCTAAGCTGTCTTACTTAAAAGTCTGGGGTTGTGAGGCACTTATTAAGCGTGATACACTTACCAAACCTGACAAACTGAACCCATATCCATTAAGTGAATCTTCGTAGAATACCCAAAGGAAACGATAGGATATTCTTTCTACTACCTACCTGAGAACAAAGTTTTTATTGCTCGGAATGCTGAATTCCTTGAGAATAGTCTTATAAATCACAAAGCAAGTGGGAGTCTAGAAGATCTTGAAATTATTCAAGAAGAAGATACAAATCCTTCTTTAGATACTAGCTTAAATCATAAAGAGGATGATTAAGAAATTGATGAACCTCAAAGTGATATCAATCCCATTCGTAGGTCCACAAGGACAGGCCGTCCCACAGATAGATTGTGTTTGTACGTCGATGCTGAGGAACATAAGTTAGGGGATCTTGGTGAACCCGCTAACTATAAAGCCGCATTGTTGGATCCTGAGTCTGACAAATGGCTTAACGCTATGAATGTGGAGATGCAATCCATGAAAGACAATGAAGTTTGGGAGTTAGTTGATCTTCCTCCTAATGGAAAAACCATTGGTCATAAGTGGCTCTTCAAAAAGAAGACCGACATGGATGGTGCAGTACATACCTATAAAGCTCGTTTGGTAGCAAAGGGCTTCACTCAAACCCCAGTGATTGATTATGAAGAAACATTTTCTCCTATTGCAGACATTAGAGCTATTAGGATTCTTATAGCTATAGCTGCATTTTATGACTATGAGATTTGGTAAATGGATGTCAAAACTGCCTTCCTCAATGGATATCTCAATAAAGAGGTGTACATTGAGCAACCTGAAGGTTTTGTTAGCCAGAAATATCCAAACCGAGTATGCAAGCTCAAACGTTCCATTTATGGACTTAAGCAAGCTTCTAGGAAATGGAATAAACGATTTAATGATGAAATTAAGAAATTTGGATTCAGTCAAAATCGTGATGAGCCATGTGTATATGTAAAAGCTAGTGGGAGTTATGTCACTTTCCTAATCTTATATTTCGATGACATATTGATCATGGGAAACAATATTCCAATGTTACAAGATGTAAAATCCTATCTTGGAAGATGTTTTGCTATGAAAGATCTAGGTGAAGCTGCATATATTCTTGGAATCAAGATCCACCGAGATAGATCAAAGCGATTAATTGGTTTATGTCAAAGTGCTTACATTGAGAAAATCTTGAAAAGATATTATATAGAAAATTCCGAACGTGGAACGACCCTAATGCAAGAAAAGCTAAAATTTAGTAAATCTCAAGGTGCTTCAACACCTGCTAAAATTTAGCGCATGCAAAATATCCCATACGCTTTGGCTGTTGGATCAATTATGTATGTTGTGAGATGTACTCGTCCTAATGTTGCATTCGCTCAGAACATAACAAGTCAATTTCAACAGAATCCAGGTGATGCACACTGGACTGCTATTAAGAACATTCTGAAGTATCTTCGCAATACTAAAGACATGTTTCTTGTTTACAAAGGTGATACGAAATGAGAGCTCAGGGTTTCTTGCTACACAGATGCTAGATATCTGACGAATGCTGATGACATGAAGTCTTAGACTGGATATGTATTCGTTTTAAATGGAGGTGCTGTTGACTAGAAAAGCATAAAGAAAAGTATTTTTGAAACTTCATCTATAGATGCTGAATATATCTATGCTTTTGATGCATCAAAATAGGCTGTATGGATTCGTAAATTCATTTATGGGCTTGGAGTTGTTCCCATAATTGAAGAATTGTAAATCTGTGTTTATTAGTATTTGGATAATTTAGAATTGTAAGACATCTTTTACTTTCTGATGAATAAAAGATACTTGGTGTTTGTTTTTCATTTATATAATAATTGTTATTCTATATTTGCATGTTTAAATACATGAATGATTTATCATTCTAAATATGCCCATTGTCAGTTAATAATATAGGAATATTGTTATGTAAGGCAAATGTGAGTGTTGGCTATATTCTTTGAATATATGGAGTGTTCTCGCCAAACTCATATGTGTTCACAAGGGATGCATATTGGATACCCCACCTTCGAATATTTACTTTTGGATCCCTGTCATAGGTAAATTTCAAAAAATGGTTTAAAAGTCGTCCTTAGACTTGAGATGCAAGCAAATTCTGTATGCGTGGATATCACTTTTTGAGTCTAAGTCAAACGTTATCCTGAATAAGGTAGTCCTAAAGGCTATTCTTAGAAGTAATGTAAAGCAGCATCCACAACACTTGTAGTCAACAAAGAATTGGTTCCTCCACTTGATATGTGCAGAAAGATACCATGGGCCCTCTCCAGAATTAATTAGATAATTGCATGGCTTTGCCCAAAGGGTAATACAAGATGATTCTTGATTACATTTGGTAAATCTGAATTATTTCTATAATGCGAAACATAATGTTAAACTATATGGAATGAGTTAGGATCCATATCCATAGTTTAACGATATCTGTAACAAAAGGATGATGATTAAAGCAAGAAATTAACTAAACATTATAAGCTGAGATGTTTCCTGAAACTTTATCTCAAGTATTTCTAATCTAAAGGTAATTATGTGTGTTTGCTAGACGTTACCAATTATCAGTATATCTGCAAGCCTGCTACTCCGACTCCCAAGTGGGAGTTGTTGGAATATGGTTGTTGGTTCAGTAAGTTATATGTTAGAAATACGTGAGCCTATTGGGGGCACACACATTAAACACTTAGATAATGTTTTACTTCACGATTATATTTAAATAGTCGTTATTTAATTGTTAATTGTTTAACTAGTATAACGGATATTTAATTTATAAAACCGAGGGACTAAAAACGAACAAAACCTGAACCTGTGGGTGGCCTATTATAGCCGACTCCCACAAGGACTCAAAAGGGGTGTTTGGTTCGTTTATAAGTAAAGAGAAAGGGGGGGGGAAGGGAAATGTTAGTTTCCTTGTCCTACAAGAATTGAGATAGGGTTGGGAGCCTATATAAACTTCTACCCTATGCCTCATTCTTCATCCATTCACAAGATTTACAAATCCCTAAATCCTTAAATTGTTTCGGTGCTCTCTTTTCCCTCAAAACCCTAACCGAACCCCTTAATCTCTATTAAAGGATTTTTGGTTTTTCCTTTCCATCGAATTCGACAAAAACCACAAGGTTTTTTTGGTTTTCTTGTTTCTCTTCTTGGTGATTCAAGATTCACACGTGGTGTTCGTTGGTAGTCTCCTAGCTCGACAAAGACATAAACCCAATTAGGGTTTATTTGGTTTTCGGTTCTAAAAACCCTAACCGAATTAGGATGTGTTTGGTTTTTGGTAAACCCTAACCGATTTAGGGTTTATTCGGTTTATTGATTTTCGGTTCAATCTCATTAGGTGCGTTTGGATTCGGGTATAACACGTGGTGTTTATTCGTGAAGGTAGACTAGCAATCAACTCATTCTCGGTTGACATGTTTGTGTGAGCAACGGTAGATGCAGTAATTTAACTGCTTATTCAGGATCTAAAAGCTTAAAGGTTAGTTCTTTTCCCTTTAATTATGTGTTAATCTTATGTGATAAAACTAAATACAATCCGCTGCATACTCGTAGCTAAACTGGTTACCTAGTATGTAAAATCCCAACAGTATTTAATGTAATTTATGAACAAGACCAAGAAAAACGTGAGAAGGAAGGTAGGTTCAATAAATAGATGACTTTGAGCATGTTATATATCCTTCATAAAGATGGTTTGATCCATATTTTGGTCGTATCATCCGTTAATAACACTTAAAAGTTCAAGAAATTTAATATTTTTTCTTTTTTCAAGAAATGTTGTATCTCCAACCTCGGTAATGATCGAGCTCTGCTCGTTGAACTTAAAAGAAGCTCGAGCTCAGCTCATGATTTATTTTGGACGCTCGAGCTCGGCTTGAGATGGACTCGGTCTAAAGATTTATTTAATTCTTTAAGCATGTAAACACGATACCAAATGTATCAAAGATGTTGTTCTATTCAGTGAAAAAACTTAATACCTAACAATCCCTTCAGACTTTATAATCTACTTCACATTAATATAGTTGCAGTGTTTGGTTTAAGTTAGATACCACGTTAGTCAATCAAGTAAACACTTGTTCTATCTCAACCAAAATAGCTACAATTATTGGTTAATCCTGGGAATATGTATTACCTCATGATTACTAAGGTTACCGCTAGTAAGGACACCGGGCGACTTATATTTTTTCTGCCACGTCAGCTTTCTCTTTTCGACGACCTACAGGCGATCTTTTAGGCATAGTAAGACGACCTACTTCCTTTTTTCAAAAACTAACAATAAAATTAAAATTTATTAATAATAAAAACAATACATAATTATTTAAATAAATTTAAAAACATTACAATACATAAAATTAAAAACATTACAATGATAATCTAAGCCATAGAATTCCTTAATTTCTTGCTTCATTTCCATTAGCTTTTCTTGTTGTATCGGGGGAAAAGTCTCGTCGATTTTTTTTCATATAGAAGCGTAAGTCTTTGTCCCGTTTATTTCTTAATTTTAGTTCAAGGGTTTTATGTTTTGTCTCAAGTTCGGGTCTTTTCAACTTCGTTGCCTCCCGACTCGCCTTTTTATGGATATCCAATTCCTGATTCTTCAAGTCTATATCGGACTGTTGTCGTTCCTTCTTTTTTTCCCCAGCTAACCGACTTGAGGCTCTTCCATTTATCGGCTACCATGTCAACAAGTCCTCCTCCTGCACCAGATGAAGCTTCAGAACGAGAGGAGGAAGATGCTTTCTTCTTAGCTCGGTCCCGACCTATTGGTCGCACTTCCCGTACCTCTTTCCCAGAACCATCCTCTTCCTCGTTCAAATTCAAACCACCTTGCACTAAGCCTGAGGTGGTTTCAGAAGTCTTTACTTTTTTGCTACCCGGGTTTTGTTTCGAGTAAAATGAAGGCATCTCAACTTGTTTCCAAGCAGAATGATCCTTCAAAATTTGCCAACACGACTCCAATGAAAAGTATTGATCGTACTCAGCTGCATATTCCACACACGCTTTTTGATACACAGTGAGGTCACATGACCCACTTTCGTTCCTCTGTTGGACATTATCGAAAATAGCACAAAATGCACAAATTCTACGACGATATCTATTTTCCCAATTGCTGAGGATGGCATCGTATCCTCGGTTCGACCCCGTTTATTTCTCAAAATACTCAATAACCTTTAACCAAAATCCCTTGCTCTTTATAGCGTTTTCTGTGATGCTGTTTTCCGACACGTCGCACCACGCTTGACACAACGTGATCTCTTCCTCTGTTGTCCATGGTTTTGAAGATTTCTTGTTTTCAGTCGGTACAGTCAAGATTAAGACGGTTAAACGGAGAATACCCTTGATTTGGTTGCGGAGACAGAGATGGTGGTTCGTGTGACGGGCGATACACTCGTTATTGGTAAAAAGCTTGTTGTGAGTTATACGGAAGACTAAATGGACGAATGATATTTCCTCTTACTTGGTATGCTTACAAATCCTCCTACTCACAAGATCATGACAAGTGTCAAAACTGACGGTTTGGATGCAAAGAGATAATGAGTGGAGAAAAAACATTAAATATTATTGTGTGTAGGAGGATTTGTAGGAATATATTATATAAGGAAATAGAAACACTCTTTTGGTAATTAGGTTGTCTTAGTTGTTGTGGTGAGTGATACACGAAACCTGCGGGGCGAAATCAAATGGGTGGTGAGCTACCGGATAATTGGAAATTCAGATCGAGTGTTAAATGTGGAACGCTTTCTAGAATTCGGGATCTTGGTTTTGGGAGTTTTCTTAGAAATTGTAAATTAACATGAGAAGTATAAAGAAAAGTAGTTTGAATTTATGTATAAAATGGTGATATGAATGGGGTATTTATAGAGAAGAGTTTCAATTTTTAAAGTTTAAAAAGTTTTTTTATTTAAATATGAAACGGTAACAAAAATAGGAGTAAATAACTAGGTCGTTCATGTGATTGATTCGTGCAAAACCAACATCGACGACTTGGCTACAATGAGGGCGACCGACTCAAGGTCGACGACTGAGTCGGTCGACTTACACCATTGTGACTAGCCTTAGAGAGTTGGTGTATACAAGAGATACAAATGTGTTTATCCTTGTAATTAGA
>BQNB010166177.1:0-11065 GCA_026074375.1 Tanacetum coccineum | reverse complement strand
AAAAACAAATGTAGATATGTATTAGTTTACACCCGTGAGTTAGATAATTATGAGATTAATAACATAATGAATTCAATATAATATTTGGAGTAAATTGCATAAATTGTCCCTAAAGTTTGGCCAAATTGCATGTTTCGTCCCAAACGTTACGATAGTGCAAAGATCGTCCCTCTGAGAAAACCTTTGGTGCAAGTATCGTCCCTGTGGAGAAACATTTGGTGAAACCTTTGTTGCAAGTATCATCCCCGCAGGGACGATACTTGCACCAAAGGTTTCTCCACAGGGACGATCCTTGCACTTTGATAACTTTTAGGACGAAACATGCAATTTGGCCAAACTTAAAGGACGATTTATGCAATTTACTCTAATATTTGAATCATAGTTTACACACTATATGTTTCTAAATTAAGGACAAATTGAACAAGTGTAACAAGTCAAGTTGACTTGACTAACTTAACCGACTTGCAACAAAATTATCGAATATGTCACCTTTAATACTCGAAGCTGAAAGCAATCTTAAGGCTTAAATACCTCTAAAAAACTAAGCCATCTAGAAAGGTTACTGGTTGACACATAACTGAGGACTAGGAAGGGGCTCAAAATTCACACTATTAACTAATGGAGCATGATAGTTTACAAACATCCACAAACAAGTATTCTGACATTCTCATCAATGGTGAGCACAACAGCAAAACAAATAAATGAGTTTAACAAGTATACCTCAACAACATGCAAATTGTAATTTTTTGACTTTTTAACAGCAAAATTAAAAGTTTTCAATCAGTTTATGTACGTGTTCTAGTAAGCAAGTTTAACTGAATGAGATAAGTTTATAGTTTGCATGCTATGTTACTACTATTTAAAGATTCTGAGCAATAAAGATAGAAATTTATTTGGCACAAGCTCCTTAAAGTTATTTTCCTGGTTGGTTTTGATCCATTCACTTAATGTAAAACTGCAATAGCAAACGACCCGTAGCAATCCCAACCAACCCGCAAGCATAAATATGTTCTCAAGTCGCTACATTCTTATGCTAAATCTGTTCTCAGGTCGCTACATTTTTAGGCCTATATTCAGCTATCAACCCGTTTTATACTAAAGACATTGTACAATGCTAATACATTAAAGCAAACTACAACATAAACTGCAATAGCAGCCGACCCGCTGCAATCCCAACCAAATCGCTATAATCTCAAACATAAAAGAAAATACTTACACTTTTTGGAAAATCGGCTTGTTTTTTTACAACAAGGTCATACATGAACTTCATCAAATAGTATCCGCATTCCCATAAACCCTCTTGTTGGAAACACTATACTCAAATAAACAAACATAGTTACACAAATGAAATAGCCAAATCAATTATATACACACAACAATTGTAGATTATTTACCTTAACCATCGTCCAATCAAACTTGATCTCAAAGGCCCTGTATTTAAAAGCAATGGCATGGCGTTAACTTCAACTATTTTCTCAAAAAATACATGTCAACTAAGTCAATATTAGAAATTTTACCTCTCAACCATCTCTGGGAAATAATAATTTTTCTCATTATTCTTCTTTTTCGATGAATCCACTATATAACCCCTCCTCAAGTTTGGGCAAACCACAAAAAGAAGCCAATGACCCCCGGCCCCACTACACAAAAGTTTCATCATTTTAGTATAGATATAAAGCACATATTATACTATCGGTATAACAAGCAAAAACATTACCCTTGCAAATAAGGTGCCAAGTATATTTCCTTTCCCGGATTTAGTCGCTTAGTATCAATAATGTGATCCACGACTTGTTTACCATTTCTTAAACATTCACTTGATGAGATGACACGTGGATTAAGGAAAACGCATTTGTTTTCACGAAGAGCTTTCACAGCCGAATGTAAATGCCTGTTATCAAGAAAATGAAATACGAGTTAGTCGGTGTTTGGATGTTGCTGTCATAGGGGTGTTTTGATTGCTTTCAGGGGGTGTTTAGTTGTTGTCAAGAGTATTGAGGGGTAGTTTGGTTGCTGCTGTTAGGGGTGTTTAGGGGGTGTTTGGTTGCGTTGTCAGGGGGTAATGAGGGGCCATTTGGTTGCTGTTCTCAGGGGTGTTTGGTGCTGCAATAAAAGTGTCTTTCTTTAAAAAATAAAAAATAAATAGAGCATAAGTTAACTTACATCGCCCACCAATGTATAAAAGTAATATCGACCTTTGCGTTGATGTGCAAATCTAAAATTGCCTCATATTCAATCCACTCTTGCCAATCTTTGAAATACATCTCGTGAGGCGCAACAATCGAAATATTTTTATTTTTGAACTTCGTGAATCGTTTCACAGAGTCTTGAAAAGGTTTCGGCTTACATATTAGGATATCAAGCCGCTCTTTAACTCTTTCCTCTTGGGTTTGCTTAGGCTTAACAGGTTCACTAGTTACAGGATCAGATGACACTGATTGTTCGACCTACAATAAAAAACCATTATAGTAACTCAGGATATACATGATAATTTATATACAAGTGTGTTAATTAATTAATGACTACCATTTGAGGCCAACTTTGAGGATGCAATGTCCCTTGACTTTCCAACTAAATCAAACAAAACAAAAATTGGATATATCAACTCGCTATACACACACGCACAGACACACACACATATAATTATCAAGTTAAATAATTGAAGGACTACCAAACTCATATAACCCCCGGGTGGCATTTGGTGTTGGAATGTCATTAGGTCTTCTTCCTGCATTAACACAACTTATTATATCAGCCTATGTATGTTTGGCATGGCATAACTTATTATATCAGCCTTTGTCATAACTTCCTGTATAGACATATATATTAGGTATAAAATAATTGTGTGCCTACCATTCGTGGGCGATAACATGAACTTGAACTTAAATCACTAATCGGGGTTTGGCATGGCATAGTTGGACTAGGGGGAGAGCGACGTGGTGAGATTGTTTGGTGTATCTACATTTTACATAAAACATTTCATTAGACAATACTAACTTATAACACAATGTCATATCTAATTAATGCATAATGATACCTTGATTCTTTTCCGAGGCCATTCAATAAATTCCAAGATTGTATGTTCTAAAAGAGAAACTTTCTCGGTCGTTTTAGGCACAGGTATTGCTTTATAAGCATCTTCGACCATGTCTACTTGAACCTTAATGTAACCCTCGGACAAACACGATCCATGTAGCATTGCATCTGTAGTCGGATAGACCTTCCCTATGGCTACTCGAAAATCAGATCCAGGGTAGGGCCATAGTAAATCACATGGAATGGGATCCTACACAAGACATTTTGGTATAAAATAATAGATATCACATAAAATATTTGTAATTAAACACATTACCTGTAGGTCATCAAATCCATCAGAAGTTCCATCAGACACACAACTAGAACCTTGTAGTTGTGCCACGATAGACTTTAACGCTGCAATCTCGACTTCTTGACGATTAACTTTATCTCCTAACGCGGTTGTAACTTTTTTCGTTATCTTCTCCTCAATCGCCTCAATGTTAACAACCTCATGTCTCTCCCTATCTCCCTTCACCCACCCTAACGATTTCCTTACTCCAACAGTGGTAGCTACCCCCTTAGTCCGCCCCCCATGCTCTTTTCCAAATACTTGTGTAATCGGATCTCTTCCTAACAGATGGTATGTACCATCTTCCAGCATCTTTTGCTCTTTTTCAGCCTGTCCACGAAAATAATATAGTTGTTAGAAATTATATACATCTTTATATTAGCATACTCGTTATATTAGCATATCTAAACTTACCAATTGTCGAAGTGTTCTTTCCATAAATTCTGTTAACTTTCTTGCGCCCAATGTTTTGTCTTTTGTTAAGTGTGCCAAAGCATATTTCTTGGAACGGTCATTTTGTATAACACTTAACCATGGGTGTTGTAATACTAGTTGGTCCCATTCACCCCTCCAAGTGCCTTCCATGTTTGCAAGACAGGTACGTCCTAGTCGGGAAGGGTTTTTGTTTTGAAGTGCACTTGCTTTCGCCTTAGCACTTTTGAGCTTCACACATAAGTAAAAAAAAAACACAATCAGCAACATTTATAAAAGTAATATGATCATACACAGAATTATATGTTCACCTGAAATGCTTCCGAGTTTTGTAATAAAAGTCATGACTCCTCGGAAGATATTTCAACAATACTACCCTCGGGTCGAGACCGGTTCCTTACATACCCCTCTGACGCCCATATATCTCTCGAAAGGGAACATGTAATGTAAATGTATAGGACCCAAAGCCTTAATTTCACTAACGATATGAGACACCAAGTGAACCATTGCATCGAAAAAGGACGGTGGAAAGTACATCTCTAATTGCTATAAAAGTAAACGATATTATCTCTTTGCCATGAATTACTAAAACTTCAGGGTCAATCACTTACGAGGTGAATATGTTAAAAAACAAAATGTTTTGTGATTGAATGCGGACATGCTTGGTAACAACCACGAATTGCGTTGGGTAATCATATGTGCCATTAAAACATGACAACGTGTGACTTCATTCCTTGCAGTTTACAGTCTTTCATGGATACCAAGCTCCTAATGTTCGCTGAATAGCTAGATGGAAGCTTAATACCATGTAAGCATGTTTTTTCTGCTTTTGACATGGTATAACACGCTAGTGGCAGATATGTGCATTTTTTGTCATTCTCAACAGGGGCAGGCTCTAGCCGGATTCCCCACGAGACCATATCTTTTGGGCATTTATTACATCTTTAGTTTTCACTGGGAATATTCAACAACAACCCCAAAAAGCTGTCACATACGTTCTTTTCAATGTGCATAACGTTCTACAATGTCGTACTTCCAAATCCTTCCAATATTCCAACTCCCAAAAAATTGACTTTTTTTCCACGTTCCTTGTTCAATTTGACGCCCTTTTCCTTTTCCAAACACAGTGTTAAGATTAGAAACTCGAGAAAGTGCAATATCTCCACTAAATCGTAGTTCCTAACTGTCCTTACTAGTACGGTCCGGTTTCAAACTCTGAACTCATACCAAGATACGGGTGTGATTACTTGGAAGCGATCTTCGATGGTCCATTCATTTGAACACGGTTTTTTTGCCAATTGTCTAACCACCTCGAGGTATTCTCATCTTCTCAAATCGGGGTTGCTTGTTTACACCATTTGTGTAGTATACAGACAAATTGCTGTACGCAGGAAAAATCATTTATTGTGCCAAAAAAATCATGGCGTTGCAAAACGAAATTTCTCCTTCATTTAGGCATCATACATTTTTACACCCGGTTTCCTCAAAGTTTTTAATATCGTTTAATCAAAGGAGACAATTACACATCAATGACTTTACCTGGTTGTTTTGGACCGCGATATAATTAGACAATGCTTCATGATTGTATTTACGTTTATGCCTAAACCTCGGTTGGGAAGATGTGTACTAACATAGAAGAATCCGGCCTAGTAATGGTATAGATATATGTTTTCGAATGGGTTCAGGCGTAGAGCTTTGTACAATATTTCGAATTTTTTTATTCTTTAACGAATTCATGGTTTTTTTTGAGACATATCTTTCGCCATAGAGGGGGATTGTCGATTCATGCCTTAGTTTTCCATCATCTTTACGCTGTTCAAAGTGCCATACGAACTATGTTGAGCCTCTGGATGGTTTTCTTATAAACGGTTTCAGTCTCGGTTTGATGCGGTTTATACATCACTAGCTTAGCCGGGGGTCCATTTTTTTGTCACTTCCTAATCAATGTTCGTACGGTTATTTGTGATTCCTTGATGGTTCGCAGTAACCTCTATGACATGCATGTTTTGGGTCTCAGTTATCTATCATCTGTCATTCATTCGGGACATGCATGTTTGCTTTCAATTTCTCAGTCCCATTGGTAACATTATTTGTTAGCATTGGTATGTAGAAATGGGTAAGTGATTTTTCTCTGGGAATCAGTCGGTGTTATATAATCTAATAGCATTCGTTTGAAGCTTGTTTCTCTCCAATACTACTTGTCTTTTAATTTTAAATCTCCAAAACAGTAGTTGTTCAGAAAAACTCTTTCAACCAACGTACGCTGGTTTTCTGCGTCCTAAACAATTTTTTGTAAATCTTCTGATCAATTTCACTTCATTTGCCTTCAAATCATGAACCATATCATTTAAAATTTTTATGGTCTGTAATTATTGTAAGATCATTGTTCTCAGTGCCATATGGATACATGACTCGATGTGCAATTATCAATGAGTTGTTCCCCATGCTCCGACCAACAAGTGTATTTACGAACAAAACCATGTTTCAGCAAATGATACTCAATCAATTTGATATCGTTATATGGTACAAAATTTTTACATTGCGAACACGGACAAAAAATCTCAATATCTCCCTTAGCCACTCGGTTAGACTCAGCAGCGATAAGAAAACTTTGCACTCCATTCACAAATTCCGGGTCACTAATGTTCATGCCGTACATCCATTTTCGATCCATCTGAAAATTTAAAACAACATAATAAATCATATGCATGTACGAATGAAATATATGTGTTCACATGTGGCACATCCTAACCCACCTTTTGAATATTTTATCTCATATGCGTATACGTTCTAGCGGGTTGACTATTTAAGAAAAAAAATTCGGCAGCTTTTCCCCCCAACTCCACAAGCATGCGTTGAATAAAACGCAAACTCGAAGGAGAGTAACGAGAATGTTTACCGATTTTTTCTTAAATTAGTCGACCAGCTTTGAATGTAGAAGCATCCTAAATGGACCAGAAAAATATTTCAAAAAGGCAAGTCCACGGGGATCTGCCCATAACTAATCTATATTAGATTAGTTCGGACGGGTATTATTAAACTTAGTTATATAAGGATCTGCTCATAACTTCAGTATGCACATGCATATTAGATACACAAATTAAAACTTAGCAAACTTAGATTACATATATATTATTATTAAAAAAAACTAATAACAAAGGACAAACATATGTTACAAAATTACAAACAAAAATATAAATTTCATTAGGATCCGAACTTTTCTATTATGAGTGTGAAAACTTAGCTTTGGATTCATGTGAAGAAAGTTTGTTATACCCTATATAAATAAATAAAAAATATAGTAATCGTATAAAAGAATAGGTAAGTAAAAATAAATAAAAATGGCAACTATTACCTTTTATGTAGTTTTATGAGGTTTAAGTTAAGTTTATTATGTTGTTTGATGGAGTGTATTTTTTGTAATGGTTTTGAAAGATTGAAGTTGAGAAGAAGTAAATGTGGTAGGTGGAATGAGAATGAGAATGTGAGTGTGAATGAAGAGTGTTTGGTGAATAGGGGGCAGGTTTCCGTTAGGGGAGCTGTTGTTTGAAATTTTATTTTGGTGCGGTTATTGAAAAACCGTAGTAAAAAATTCACAATTTAGTACGGTTTTATAAGAACCGTAGCAATAAATGATTATTTGGTGCGGTTTACAAAATAACCGCACCAAATAATGAAAAAAAAATAAAAAACCGCTACCTTATTGTTGTTTTTCAGGTTACGGTTAAAAATAAAAACAGTAACAATTGACTTATTTTTGATTTTTTGGTAACGGTTTATGGTGGAACCGTACAAATGGCGTACCAATAAAATAGTTTTTGTAGTTAGTGAGGTAATCTCAACCCCACGGAGTACACCCTTGATCAAGACACAAGGAGCAACATGTCAAAATAAAACTAAGGGGCAAATTCTGTGTTGTATTAGTACATAAACTGTTGAGATTTTATCCACCCCTGTCCACCATAATAAGTCTACCCCCATAACAACACTGAGCTTTATGTTCAAGGTTTTGTTTTTTTTTACTTGGTTATATAAGTAAAATGTGGTAGTGTTTGGTGTTGTTTTAATGTGTAGTATTGTGGTATATATATATAAGGGGTAATTGAGTAAGAGTGGCTTTTCCACAATGGTATATTTGAGGCGAGTTTGAGGATTTTTCGTTGTTTGTTTCTTTATTGTTTGAGGATATTGTTGATCGTGACCATACAGTTTGATGATCCGTGTAGAAAAAAATGAATAAAGGGTTCAAGATTTTTCATTTGATTTGTTGGAGTCACTGTCTAATTTACTGTAGTAATTACCGAAATAAAAAAGTTAATAGAGAAATATGTGACAATGGAGATCATATTTAATGCACACAATACAAACACATGTTGAACAGTAAATCCCATGTTGTTAAGGCATGCATATGCACGATCCTTGAAGTTTTGACCCATGGAGGCATCAAGGATTTGTTGCATAACTTACAGATGTACTCATGTACATAGGAGGATTAATCCGCCACACGAAAGCCATGATCGAGATGATTAATCTGCCACAGATTTATATGCATCATTGCGTAATATATAGAGAAAATGCATGTAAATTAATTAGCTAGGTTTTTTTACGAGGGTGACCGTTACTGTGTACATTTTCGATCACCTTTTTTTAGACGTTTTGTAAACATTTATAAAGTGTCTTCTTCGGTATTAGATTAAGGAGGACTATATATTTAGTATAGAAGTAAAGTGACCTTATAAAAGGTTAGTTGTAAAAGAACTAAAAGGTAAACCATTTGGTCTAAAGACAAGTTTTTGGGACTCAAGACCTGTCATCTTACCAAACTGAAATTTCCATCAAATACGAGTATCTCCTTGTAATTTGATTGGTGTTGGTCATAAATTTGAATGAAATACATCAAATGTTGTATACTCGGTTGATTATAAAGTCAAAAGTTTTGCACAAGATAAAAAGGATAATACATATAAGCATACTTTTAGTTGTAGTAGCTGCTGAAATTAACTACAAGACCATTCACATTATGGAACTGCAACTAGTCGCTGTATTTATAAATTGCCTTTTACGAAGAATATAGGCTCATTCAGAATAACAAATGGATAACTCAACAGCTCACGCCTCACGGATAAGAAGATATATTATGCACGCAGCTAGTCATGTGTATAGCAGGTTAGTGAGAAAGTAGAACTCATGTATAACCTAAAGCCAACTTCAGAAGTTAGAACTTGTATATGTAAGTCAATACAAAGTTATGATCTCCAAAGACTAAAACATCACTGGTTCAAAATATGTTACTCCCTCCGTCCCTAAATAAGTGTCCACTATTGACTTTCGAAGTCATTATTCTTCAACTTTGACATCAAATTATTTTGATTGTGTTATATAATACACATAACATTTATTTAATCACTTAAAAATTAAAACATGCAAACA
Source organism: Tanacetum coccineum (assembly GCA_026074375.1). Lineage (NCBI taxonomy): Eukaryota > Viridiplantae > Streptophyta > Magnoliopsida > Asterales > Asteraceae > Tanacetum > Tanacetum coccineum. The sequence continues at coordinate 1,836 of BQNB010166177.1, read as the reverse complement.
TTAATGATGATTCTAATTATCGAATAATTAACCAATGTACATATTTACATAAGGCTCCTTTTTCCAATGAATCAGGCCACATCCAGCGATATAATCGATTGCGTAAGCCTTATATAAATAGTACCACATAGCACATAAAAGCTGATAGAATTATTTTAGTCGACTTCAGGCCCCATCAGGACATAGATAGGGTTTTTCCTAGCTTTTTCACTAAGCTACAAAGTTGTAGCTTACTGAGTCATGGATCTACCATATAAATTTTAAATTTGTTCGACATTCGACGAATATTTTATAAATATTTTTGTAACAGTGTGTCTAACAATCCGAAAAATAAAAATATTTTAACTTTTATGTCTATAATCATCAAATTGCATGAACTTTAATTAACAATTAATAAAGATTTTATATCACATATCAATCCATGATAAACTTGCAGGTGTTCATCATGGATATCAATTAACAATTAATTTTCAAGCAAGAACGAACCAATTAACAATTAAAAGTTGAATTTTAACACTTTAAAATTTCATGCAAATCAATATCCAATCTTTATAACTAAAAACGCCCAAAAGGCTTAAAATTAATCAAGAACCCTAATGTTCTATTTTACTCTTTGTAATTAGAATTCTATACGATACTCGTGATGCCACTGTTGGGGTTTTACAACTATTGATCAATACAAATCATGAGTACGCAGCGGAAAACATATAATCACGTATAAAAAATAATCAACAAAGAGATTGATGACGTGTACCTTTTAGCAATTAACGTAACTATCGTCTTCAATATACGCGTGTGTATAATATAAAATACCACGGAAACCACCCAAAATCTAACCGAAGATTTCTCTACTTCGACACACACAATACGTTCGTAGCAAACAATGATGTATGCTAGTACTAGTAGTGATTAGTAAACAATCTTCAAATCTTGACAATAAACCAAACCACGAAACCCTTGTGGTTTCTTTTATTCGATCGACCAAAAAACACCAACACGAAACCCTTTGAAGTGTTGTAGTCGATTGGCAGAAGATAGGAAGAAAAAGGACTAAAACTTATTCCATGCATGTATTTGCTAGATAACAGTTGTAGGTTTTAGGGTTGTTTTTCTAGTAAATTAATGTGTAACCTAAATAATGAATAAAGGATTCATTATATAGGCTTACAAGACTTGGCTTGCAAGTCAAACACTCCCAATCCCATTGGGATTATAGCACTCATCGGCTAAGACTAGAAAAAGGAAAACTCGACCTTAATTTTCTTTCTTATTACTATTTAGTCCTCGTATTAATATTTAATGACCGTTAATAATGTTTCGTTAAGTAATAAATTATATAGCGATCGTTTACTTATCACTATTAATATATTACATTTAATATATTAATTATTATTGTTCTTACGTATTAAAGCGTGCATCCCTATAGGCTCGAATCAATTTCCCAGACATATAATATTTATAAGTGAACATAATCCAACAGCTTCCACTTGAACATGTATCAAATAATATAATAACATTGGTAAGCGTCTAGCAACACCTCAATGCTCTGAGGAATATCGGAGTGTGGTTTCATAAAGTCACGGATGGAATGATTTATGCATGCACAATCCCTTTGTTTCCGTTATCGTGTTAAAAATGGATATGGATCAAAGTCATTCCATTATTTAACGATTATGTTTCTCGTATATGTAACTAATCAAGATTACTGAAAATCAATGAGACATATCTACATGAGTTTTTAGGTACGGCCATACACACATCTGATTAATTCTAAGAGGGGCCCAGTGGCATCTTCTTCAACTATTGAAGGAACAAAATCTATATTGGCTACAAGTG
>BQNB010166175.1:12500-14140 GCA_026074375.1 Tanacetum coccineum | reverse complement strand
ATAATACAAGACAATACTGATGAGGTTTCTGAAGGTGAAAAGAGAAAAGGTGAAGGAGATCGTGGTGGTCGTGGTGACAACTGACGCGATTACAATCGTCAACAAAACCAAAGATGGGCTAACGCTGGAGCTATGACCAATGCTGCGCCAAATGACAACGAAGTTTTTCCAAAATGCAAAAATAAGAAGCATGGTGGGGATTGTTGGAAATGTGGTAAGTGTGGTAAGTTGGGGCACAAGACTGCTGCTTGTTGGAGCCTCGACAGAAAGAGATTGCCCTAAGTTGAAAAAGAATGGACAAGGTGGAAATAACCGTGGAGCTGTTTACAAGTTGGGAGCTGTGGATGCTCAGCAAGATCCGAAAGTCGTTACTGGTACATTCTTACTCAATAATCGATATGCTACTGCTTTATTTGATTCGGGTGCCGATAAAAGTTTTGTGTCTACAAATTTTAGTACCCTTATTGATATTAAACCGGTTGAGTTAGATACTTGCTATGAAGTCGAATTAGCCGATGGAAAAGTAGTAAGTACCAATAATATGTTAATAGTGTGTACACTTACCTAGACTTCCGCCACCCAGGCAAGTTGAATTCCGTATTGATCTTATTCCCGGTGCTGCACCTGTGGCACGTGCGCCATATCGTTTATCACCATCCGAAATGAAGGAGTTGTCCAAGCAACTGCAAGAGTTGTTGGAGAAAGGTTTTATTCGACCGAGCTCGTCACCGTGGGGAGCTCCGGTCTTGTTCATGAAGAAGAAGGATGGATCGTTCCGAATGTGCATTGATTATCGCGAATTGAATAAGTTGACGATCAAGAATCGATATCCATTACCGAGGATTAATGACTTATTTGATCAACTACAAGGTTCTAGTGTTTATTCGAAAATTGATTTACGGTCTGGTTATCATCAACTTCGCATCTGTGGGGAAGACATTCCAATCACAGCATTTAGAACTCGTTATGGACATTATGAGTTTCAGGTAATACCTTTTGGACTGACTAATGCACCTGCAATATTCATGGACTTGATGAATCGCGTGTGCAAGCTGTATCTTGATAAGCTCGTGATTGTATCCATTGATGACATTCTGATTTATTCCAAAAATAAAGAAGAACATGGTGAACATTTGAAGACTATCTTGAATTTGCTAAGGAGCGAAACGTTGTACGCTAAGTTTTTTAAATGTGATTTTTGGCTTGATCCCGTGCAATTCCTTGGCCATGTGATTGATAGTAGTGAAGTTCATGTTGATCCTACGAAGATCGAAGCCATTAAAAATTGGGCTGCACCGGCTACACCAACGGGAGTGTGACAATTTTTGGGTTTGGCAGGTTATTATCGAAAGTTTATTAAGGAGTTTCTCTAATATCCAAACCATTAACTAAACTCACTCAAAAAAATAAGCCGTATGTGTGGGGCGACGACAAAAAGGAGGCATTTCAAACATTGAAGCTGAAATTGTGTAGTGCGCCAATATTATCACTACCCGAAGGAAGCGAAGACTTTGTTGTGTATTGTGATGCATCCCTTAAAGGATTTGGAGCTATTTTGATGCAACGAGAAAAGGTGATTGCGTACGCCTCTAGACAACTTAGAAAGAATGAGGAAAACTACACGACCCATGACTTGGAAT
>BQNB010166175.1:0-5000 GCA_026074375.1 Tanacetum coccineum | reverse complement strand
TATTTGTAACTTGCATTAGCTTATTTGTCCTTAAAAGCCCAAACAGTTTGGCTTATAGTAGCTTTAGTGTAAAAAGCTAACTGTTGGCTTAGTAGTGCTTATTTTCGTGCTTATTTCTAAGTTACAAAAATTTTGTCTTTTTTAAAGTTGTTTATATTCAGCTTTTTCAAAAAGCTGTAAAAAAAATTAGCAAAAGGGGATAGTGGAGGTCCGAGGTGAGCAAGGCTCGAACCCAGGACCTCAACACCATCAACCCTCTCACCCCCAAACACTCTACCGCTGTGCTACAATAGCTCATCCGGTAGAGGTTTGTTATATTAAATATATAAGCCCAATTTAGCTATTAAGCCCACAGCCACTTTTAAGCTTATAACAGCTTATTTATAAGCTGTTTTTCCCATTTTAGATTTTTCATAGGATCTTTATAGCTTAACTTATTTTTCTGTAATTTTTCAGAATTTTTTATAATCGTTTGATATTTTTTATCATTTAATTTCCTTTAAACTGTTTTTTAATTATAATAAATTAAATAAAAATCAAAAAAATATTTTTCTTTTTTAGAAAATTTTATTTTATCAGTTTTCACTTAGGAAAAATAGAAAATCTTTCGTAGGGTCGTTTTTGCAAAATTTTACTTTTTAAAGAACGGGTTTCGACCCCGTTTTTTGTTTTCTCATTTTTAAGCTCGTTTTAACTCCGTTTTCAGTCTAGTCTTTTTTATTCTTCATATTTAGTCACATAGAGTAGATTAGAAGTAAAAACATCTTTGTAGGGTCAATTTTTAAGAATTTAGGTTTTTGACCCCTTGTTCGGGGCTCGTGCTCTCGTTTTTTTCAGTTTAATTTCGTAATTTTTAGGGTTTTCTCAATCGTTTTTGCTTATTTTTGATTAATTTAGCTTTCTAAACTCCCAAATCATTAATCTCATTCAAACTCCAATTTTTCGACTGTACGATTTATCAAGAACAATCCTCGTTGGGGATAAACGACCCGGGATAGATTCTATACTACTTCTCGGTTTCATTGATTATTTTTAGATTATACTTATTATATATATTTTATTATATATTATATATATAAAGGTGTTAGTTTAAAGCTAACCAATTTTTGGCGCCGCTGCCGGGGAAGCTGTGAGTCGATTATCCATACTGTTTGAAACTTAGTTTTTGAAGATCCTTCATTCTTGAAGTTATTGGCTTTATAAAAAAAAAAAAACCGAAAAGTACAAAAATATTTTCATTTTCTTTTTAGTATAATTATCATTTAAAGAAAAACTAAAAAAAAAACCAAAAAGATAAAAACATTGTCTTTAATTATCAATAAAAATCAATCAAGTTGGTAAAGACACCTACATTTAATAACTTTCAAATTGACAGTATTATCCATTAATAAGTTCCCGAACCAAAGAATCAAAAACTTACCTTTTGTGTCACTTGCGAGGTACGGTTCACCTTTTAAAAGATAAACAAACTCAAAGAGGGGTATAAGGCGGGTTGTTCCTTGGAACTACGACCCTAAAGGAAAAAGGTTTTTAATAGCTTCGCGCTTTCCTATTCCTCCGCTCCTTTGTGCGTTTTTCTTTTCGAAGAGTTACCGAGAAGCTTGTCGATTATTAGGTTTAACTTGTCTTATTTCGTTGTCCGTTATTAAAATAGATTGTGAATTTACTTTTGATAAACCCAAAAGAATAAAAAAAAAATTAGTGTAAATTTTCTTTTTTAGTGCATGCACACTCGTTCTCAGTCTCGTAATCTTCACCATCAACAACAACAAGCCCCACCGGTTTTTGTTGAACCTTTTAATCTTGAACAACAAGCTCCTCCCCTAGCTCCGATGGATGATACCCGGACTATGACTCAATTGCTCCAAGCACCCACCGTGTAACAACCGTGACTTGAGCATGTTAGTCAAACCATTAGTGTTGACTCATGTGTCTGTTGCAACGTACGGTTTATGTGATTTTATGTGTTATACGTGTTTATATGTGTTTGTGTGGGATATGTGAGATTGGATAATCAATCCATTGAGCGTGATCGTCTCATTAGGATTGGATTTGTGTTAAAATTTGTTGAGTTCATTTCATTCACTTTTGAGTGACGAGGAAATGGTTATTGAGATTTTAGCGTTTTTGTGTTAAATGTGTAAGTATTTATACGTATACGTATTTTTGTGTTAGTAATTAAGATAAGTTTAGGTTTTAGAGTTAAGTTAAGAGAAATGTGTTATTTGATGGAAGAAATTTCATTTTTATTCTTATAGTGATAATGAATTGTAATTAGTATTTGTAAGAATTGTTTTGGTTATTAAGTGGTTGTCTAGGTGTTGGATTAAATTGTGAAGCGTGTCATATGGAAGAAATGAGTTTGTTAAAATATGAGAGTTTTAGCGTATATTATTCCATATATAGATAAGTGAATTGGAAATGAAAAGTTATTTTTAGGAGCGTAAAAAGTAGGTTTTGCGGAAGAAGGTTTTGGAGATAGTTTTTTGGTTTTTATAAATTATCAAACTTCAAGTTCTTTTATGTAAATAATAAATAAATATAATAAACAATAAAAATGTATTTATGGATGAAAAGTAAAAACGGGAATAGTAAAAGAAAAGAAAAGAATGAAGTCCAGTTGGGCCTAAACTTGTTAGAAAGGGTTATCCATTAGGCCTATATAAGCAAACCAAGGATTAGAAAATACATATTTTTTTCTCCCCCTTGCTCCTTGGTCGACCGAATCCTCAAGAGAAAGAAAAAACACGTTTTTTTTATCAAGTTATTAAGGTAATCATTCTATTCCTAGTTTAATCTTTTTAGTTATGTGTTACTTTATGTATTCTAAACATGATGGATTATGTTTTATCATATTATTTTAATTAGGTTTTCTTAATTAGGGTTTAGTCTACTGTAATTAATGGTGAATTAATGATTAGGGTTCATAATTGTAAGTGGTTAAGAGTTTTAATGAGGAATCAGGGCTTGAATTATGCGTTTTGGTGTTTAATTAATGAGCAGAATTTAGGTCTGATTGTTGGAGAATATCTTCTTGATGGAGAATGCAAAACGACTGATTCTTTTTTTTAAAAACTGTAGATTTTTGAATCTTTCTTTTCAAAATAATTGGCCCTCAACACTGTTTTTGAGTCGGGATGTAAATTAATTAGGGTTTCATGATTTATTATTTGTTCGTTGTCAAAACTGTGTTTTCAGAACGAATTTTGAGTCAACTTAAGTGAGGTGAAAAAACCTACTTATAGATGTGTTTTAATTTAAGCCCTTCTATCAGAAAGTATTTTTATTGTCTATTAAAAAAAATCACATTAAGGGCTAAGGTAAAAATATTTTTAAGTTGGGAGTTTTTAAGTCGAAAACGTTTTGGTGTGCATTCATAACCAGAAATTGACCCAGTTTGTTAAGTTTGATTTCAAGGGTATACTTTTCGGGTTGAATGAATGCATGGGCTTCTGGATGAGAGTAGTATATCATGTGGGGTTTTGTTTGAATTTTTGTGGGGATATTGTGATGCATTTTGGTAAGGGGTTTAAGTCATGCAAGTTGGGTAAAAATTTGCATTTGTTAGAACGTTTGTAAGTGTTTAAATGAATGTTAGAAGTTAAAATAAAGATATAATGAAGATATAAAATGACTGGTAGAGAGTCTTTTCATATAGTTATAGATGATATTTGTCCATCATTTAGGGTTGTTATATTGGAATTAAGCGTTCTGCTTACCGATGGTAACATGAGCTTTTTTATTGTGTATAGTTGTTAAGAAGGAGTTTTGATATTTCTTGTAGCTGCGCAAACAGGTGATGTCGTCATAGACCTATCTTTTTAATGAGTTTTCATTGGGGTGGATAACACGATGCTTGAGTATGTGATGGTTTTATTACTATGATATTTGATGGTTGAGCTTTAAATGCTTGTGCTTTGTGGATATTACTTGCTATGTGTTGTAATTATTTGGACAAGTGGAGACGGGTTGGCTTGGATAGTGGGTCCTTTCATTCCCCACTTGGTTGAAGCCGAGCTTGAGTTGAGCTATTTTGTTTGAGTTATATTGATTTGAATTGTGTTGAATTGAGCTGATTGATTTGTAGTATGTGATAGTTCATGATATGTCATGCAACTGTTTATCTTTATCACAGTAATGTTGGAGTTGTTTTGAAATGTTTTGAGGTTGGTGTCTAAAACCTATGGCATCTCACCAACCTAGTGTTGACGTGTTTTAGCATCGTTTTCAGGTAACTCAGGTGATCGAAATTGATGTTAGGAGAGTTGCTAGTGAGACCATAGATGCAAGTTGAAGATCTATGATTTTGCTATGCCGTTTTATTTGAGCAATATGTTGATTTGATTTCTAGACTTTGTTTTGATATTGTAAGACTTGTATGGATGGTAATCCTTATCATTCATATTTAGTCGTTGGATATATTTTTTTTCGTTGGATGTTATCATGACACGTTGTGTCTTTGCATTTATTACACTATTTAGTATTCCTCTATAAAGATACCATGTGCTATGTTAATATCTTTCATGTTATGCCTCGCGTTTCCGCCTTGGCGGGGTGTGACACTTTCAAACACAAAAACTTATAGATTTCCAGAATCAAACATTTCATGACTTACTAAGTAGAGGTCGATACGAGAGAATCGGAACACAACGCCAACTTTATTCGAAAGCTCCAAGGATAGACGTTTCCAAACGACACGTTATGCGAGAATAAGTTAATAAGCGTTTTCCAAAACAATGAAAGGTTATGGGATGACATATAAAAGTCGCACTTCCATCAACCGAAGAATTTCAAAACAATAGGTTACGAAACAACATATGCGATTCAAAAGCAATGAGAAAATGTTCGAACTCGGAGTCGAACAATAAATCACCTAATGGGATCGACAAACTACGACAAATCAACATCATCAAAATATGAAAAGCAAAGTCGCGAAAAAGTTTCGAAGATAATCATATAACAACGATGTTTTCATCATGTATCAAAATGATTTTATCATA
>BQNB010166174.1:2735-13343 GCA_026074375.1 Tanacetum coccineum | reverse complement strand
CAAAAGTGTAAGATACACCATTTGCATCAATGGATCTTAAAACTTAAAAGTGTAAGATACAAATGCAATTTGCATCAATGAATCACAATACTTAAAGGTTTGAGATATATTCATAGATCATAGAAAGATTAAAGAAAAGTTAACTGGCCATGTAGCTGCCCCGTCGATCTGTCACACGGTCAACATGAGAGAAGTAAATTGTGTAATACCATTATTAAAAGATACGAGACGAGGATTGAAACTCGTGATCTACGTCTTTATGTTGCATGTCCCTAACCATTGAACTACGCGGGTACTGAATCATAGAACTTACTAGTTTAAGATAGAAAATTTAGTAACAAGTAAAAGAGAAATAAACTTGTTATACAATTTGTTGGTGATTAAGTACCAAGATTTTCTGACCAATAAGTCAAGAGAAATAAATCTTCAAACCAACTATTAGAACTAGTTTAACACTTCAGTCCTTTTGTGTACAATATTTGCATTCAAAACTTTTTCTATTTTCACTTTTATATCTTAGTCCTAAATATGAAACTTTTTACATGATTCAGTTTCGTTGCTAGACGATTTTCTGTTCGTGACAAGAGTAGACTTTAAAACACATAGCTTTGTGATATCGACACTTCGCTTATGTGTCCAAACAATTATACATCATATAAAGCTAAATAACATCATATCACATGCAACGACAATAACAAAAAGTATACTTGATTTTACAATTCAAACGATTAGAAAAGACGCGAATATCTCATAAAATCTTATGTATGCATGTTCTTAATCATGATATGATCATTTGTATCAAGAAAACATTTTCTGTGCTCCTTAATACTTGATGCAAAAGGGTGTCCAATATTCACCACAAAATGCAGCTGCAATAAAGTTTTTCAAACATAATGCAAGTTCTTTCCATCTCAACAGTAACATATATAAAGGTGGTGCCATGATTTACATAAAATTTTGGTGAGTCTCGCCTTGTTGCTGACTAGTCGACGCGACATTAGATTGATTTACAAGTGATAACATCAAAATTTTAGAGCGATGTGGTTGTACACATACCACATACCACACGGTTTGTATTATTACGCTTGTGTTTAAGAAATACGTCTTCATGATGATTATCAAAACTTGCTTACTCTAGAATCAAGACATAATTGGATTGAAGCCTTTGTACCGCAGAGCGAGACACAAGTTTTAAGATTGAAATCATAACAATAATTGTCAATCAAGCCAACTTTGTTTAGTCCATAAAACTAAGAACTTTATGTCAGTAGTTAGGAATCAATCACTTAGCTTAGAGATTATTATATAAGTGCATGTATCTAGCCATGTAGTCTTGAACACAAAACACTTAGTTTATATTATTTTGAAGACATGTTACAGTATGATTTTAGGACAAAGATGATAAATTAACATGATTTGTAAGAAAAAAGTATCTACTTTTTAAGGTTGTCAAAAGGGTAAATGTAAGAAAGCAAAAAAAAAGAATGCCATGCAATTTGGCTCTTTATAAACTCAATCACTCAAACCATCTCATAACTCTTCTATTTATACAACAAATGGCCCCATTCTCTTCATCACCCCCATACTCAAATACCACTTTTACAACTCTTCAAACCCTTCATAACCACTTATATAACTCATTACCCAGACCCTTCATCATTTCTTGAAACCAAAACTTAAAAATTAATACCCACTCATATATATAGGTCTTGTATACATGTTTCATAATTCTTTGCAACAAAACAAGCAGAAAAACTATCTATTTTGATCACTATTTCTTGCAAAAAAAAAACTATACAACCATGATTGCATCAGAGAAAAGGGTTTCTTTATTTGGAAAGAATGTGGATCACCAAGATGTATCGTTCTCGTCTTACTTGAATGAGAACAATACTATGGTGCTCAAACTTATACTCACGCCACCACAAATCAACTTTAAAAAGAAAAGTAGAAGATGGTGAAATCAGGCATTTTTGGGAGCGGAAAAGTACTTCAAAGCGCCATGGATGACAACTTCCAAGAAATCCCTCAACCATCAAACCTACAAACTATCATCCACAATAACCTACACGGAAAAGATGAAGAACCCACCAAAGCCACAAACCGGATCCGCTACACCAATGTTCGTTCTGAAGCCCAAGTTGGAATAGTCCACAGCGGTTTGTTGGCTAATAGGTGGTTATAGCCAACAAACTCGCCGTCTAAGAGGTGAGAAAAAAGCACTGACAAAAGCTTGTTTACCTCCCTTGTTGCAACTGCAATGATAAGGCATCATGTTAAGATAAGCCGAAAATATGGTCCCTGTCAAGGCACCCGTGAAACCACCAACATACAGTTTACGCTGGTGTTTCAAGTGACAACAAAGTGAGTATAAAAAAGAAGATTGTGTTGCTTTTCCGGTGTTGAATTCGAATATTCACCCCACGGTCAAAGCCGAAATACCAAAAGTGGAAGAAGAGGACATCACTCATGTTAGAACAAGAAGGAACTCATCGGAGGCATTTGGTTCTCCTATTTTGGAGAAAGGGAAAAAGTCTTTCAGCCTAGAGAGGAAACTAACAATGTTGAATTGGGATGGAGTGACTCCACGATCCGAAAACATCGATATGATAGGAGAACATAATGATGCAGGAAGTGACGCGAGCTCGGATTTATTTGAACTTGAGAGCTTCTCGACTAATGGTAATAACGCGTTTCTTACAAGACAAGTTTCAAATGGGAGATCAAGCAATGCAACGCTACCAAACGGATATGCACCAAGTGAGTCTATCATTGCATGGAGTGGTCGTGACTAGCGAGTGCGGCCAGGGGTTTCTCAATGTATAAACTGATTATGAGGATACTAGGTACAACCAAAGACACATAAACAAGCCACGTTACAAAGAATGTTAAGGCAAATGGTGAACATATGGATAGGGCGGTCAAAGGGACCGGGATTCTTTCAGGGTGTAACAGTCATAAATCAGTAAGAGTTGCTGGAGAACATGTGATGGTGAGCAATGGTGAGAAGACAGCAGTTACGGTTAGCACCAAGCCCATGATCAGTTCCCTCCCTAGAGGACATTCGCCGCGTGCTTCACACCAATTTTACATTCATGAGCAGCAATAGTTAGTTAGTACATTAATTTGTGTGTTTATTACATATAAGGAAAAAAAATATCACTTGGAGTGTTGATAGCTTTTCTTTCCTAAGTGTTTTGTAATGCAAATATTTCAATTGCAAATGAGTTTTAATTTTCATTATAATATCCAATAAAGTTTCGGTACTTACGTACGATAGTACTCTAAATAATGATACCTAAGATGTTGTTTGTTTTTTCAAAAGAATGCCTTTTTCATCTTAGATTATGTTGGGTTAATCTCGACATTAAAAGAAAACAAACTTTAGTGTGAAATATATAAAATAGAATAGTTTGGGTAAGAACCTGTAAATATGAAGGGTTGTGTTGGTTGACTGTAACCAACCGCCACCAACCGCTAGTAACCGCTGACCGAACCATCACAATGGTTCAAGTGGCACCCGTTGAGCAACTATATATATGTGTACTCAATCATTGTAATAGATCAAGCAATCAATTCTGTTACAAAATACTTTCTGTCTTTGTTCCATTCATACCGAACCCTGGACTTGAAGAATTATACAAACCTGTGAAGTCTGATAATCTCCAAACATTTGGTATCAGAGCCCAAGGCTAATCGATCAAGGGAGAACGATTCCAGGGGTTCATAATAGAAAGTAAGGAAGAAGGAATACCTGTTTATTCGTCGATTGGAGAAGTAAGAAGACGATCAAAACCAAAGTAACAAGTGATCAGAATCGCTGATTGAAAACCCCACAGAGGCGGAGTAAGATCCGATCGATTGAAGGAGATAAAACCTTTCTTTGATAATCATACCAGTCGATCAAAAGGAAGAAACGCACGAAGGCAATCAGACTTAGGCCAGAAAAAAGACCAGAGGTTAACCGGAGAAACATAACCGGAAAAGACAAACGTTTTTTTTTTAACCACCGATTGACAAGAGGTTAATCGAGAAAGCATCGATCGAAGAAAACCCAGAAGAAGGAGGAAGGATTTAAGAAATAGAACCAGCAAAGCAAAGGTCATATTATGGGATTTTGGGAAAAATTATTTTTTAAGTATTTATTTATTTACTTTCTTTTCACTTTATTTATTGATTAAAGAAAAAAATAAATATATACATATAAAATCCCAAATCAATTGAAGGAAGTAAAAGTAAGAAAAATCAAGTTTTGTATTTTTATCTAAAAGAAAAAAAATCTTTTTCACTTTTACAAATACAAAATAGCAAGTAACCGAACCATTGTGGTTCACAAAGTAGGAAGTAAGACCCGAACCCTTTGTGGTTCGTAGCAAGTTAAACCGAATCCTAGTGATTCTTAGCAAGTCAAGACCGAATCCTTAGGTTCATAGCAAGTTCCGAGCCTTAAGATTCAAATAGAAAGGATCAATTATTTTGATCAAAGCAAGAAAGAGCCAGATTAGCAAGTGGGTCTGGAAAACACAATATTGATTAGCAAGTTGGTCAATATTAAGCAAGTTTAGCAAGAAAACCTGGTTAGCAAGTTGGCCAGTAACAAGTAAGAGTTTTGATCTTTTGATCAAACACAAGAGCAAGAAAACCAGAAACCATCTCGGTTCTGATTATAAGAAGTAAGCAAGTTAAAAGCAAGCAAGCAAGCATGGTAGAAGGTGACAAGCATGATAACACATCAAGCAGTGCATCAGTTCGAGAACAAGGAAATGTTTCACTACAATGTCCAAAATTGACCGAAACAAACTACACTACGTGGGCATTGTTGATGGAGACAATATTGAAGGCATATGGTATTTGGGAAACGATAGTTGCAAAAGAAGGAGAAGCAACAAATGAGAAGAATGAAAACACATCAAAGGCAATGATCTTCCAAACATTGCCACAAGATGTTTTAATGCAAGTTGCACAATACTCGACTGCAAAGGAAGTATGGGACTCGATCAAAGTCAAATATTTGGGAGCCGATCTTGTTCAAAAAGCACGACTACAAACCTTGAGGAGTGAACTAGAGACGCTAAGGATGAAACCAAACGAAAAAGTAAGTGACTATGGAGGAAAGTTAAGTAGTATAATGGCCAAGTTTAAAGGACTTGGTGAAACTTTGGAAGATAAGGTGCTAGTAAGGAAACTACTTAACTCTGTTCCTAAGAAGTTTTTACCGATCGTGGCAACTATTGAACAATATCAAGATCTAGACATAATGTCGTTTGAAGAAGCCGTTGGAAGATTAACAGCCTTTGAAGAACGAATCAAAAGTCAAGACACGCTAGAGGCAAATGATCAAGACAAGCTTCTGATGGCAAGTTCAAACAACCAAAGTCATGGTAAAGGGCGAGGTAAAAATTTCAACAAAGAAGCCAAGGAAAGCATGAAATGGAAGAATAGTCCAAATGCACGTGGGACAAGTACGAATCAAGGAACTAAAGACAAGAGCACTTTCAGATGTTATGAATGTGGTGACTTCGGCCACTTTGCGAGGGAATGTACGAAGTGGAAATACAATAAAGACAAGCAAGAAGAGTCTCATCTCATTTATGAAACTGACAATGAACCCACATTGCTGTGAAGTCAAGTGAAGAAGACTCGATTGCCGTCTATAACATTAGGGGGGTGAATGTTGGACCAATAATGTTATAAACGCAAAGTTAGGGTACTTAGTATGTATTATGTTATAGTTAAGTTAGTTATAGTTAGTTATTGGCAGTTATTATGAAAGGACACATCTGTTGGTTTGATTGAACCATCACAACCTTTCACTTATGCCTTTTCGGTATGTATATATATGGTCAAGTGTCTCCTCCAAATACCAGTTCCATTCACAATACTCTTAACTTATATGTATAAAAGGCACATTTATTGAAACGGTTCATCTAGTATATATAGGTCAAGGTTCTATAAAATCAAAAGCATCAATCAATAGAAATTATACTCATATATTACCTGTGATTTTGTTCATCATAGCAAGTTTTTTTAACAACAACGAATGAACATACCAAAGAAGTATATGAAACACATTGGCACAAATAACATCAGGTAGGTAAATTCTGAAAGAACTAACCAAAGTGTTCCTTCTGTTTTACAAAATAAAATAATTTAAATGATCGAGTAACCCCATTACGGATTAACAAAAGGCTTTATTTAGAAATAAAAGAGCCTCATTCGGCGGTTTACGTCAACAAAACTTCTGCCAACTGAATCAATGATAAAATTGTAGAATCGATATCTCGATTGATACAAATTTTTAGCATTAAGTTGAATTCATGAACAAAATAAAAACAAAACCATATATTGTTTCAGCGGAAGAAACTTACAGTTATTGAAGTTGTGTCTTGAATAATCTGCACATGCATTGTTGTAATACTCAACGAAAGAAAAGCCACGGTTACGTTGTGGATTTTGAGGATCCTGAACTACATTAATTTTTGAAAGGGGAAACACAGTTTAGTATAAGAGGAAACTCCAAAGTCACATTTTCAAGTAAAAACAAATTTTCACCTTGAAGGTCTATGCCGACTGATCTAACATGTTCAGTTCCAGTTCTAGGTGTATGAACTTCGCATGACGACTGCCACAAACATCATCCGTTACAACCCTCGGCCCCATTACAACAATCACAACAGATGTTTTTGGAAAAGTCTTTAAAACGCATACTGTCACCGACCGTGCATCCGATAGAGGAACATCAGTAATGGATGCTAATTCATTCTCTGATCTGTTTTGTCTCAAACTATTGGAAGAAGATTTACCTGAATCTAAAGATTTGCCCAAAGATACATATTAAAGGTTAAAAAGTTCAAATACATTACCGTATGAAAAAAATTAGGTGAGAGTGTTTTTTACCTGGAGGTGTGTCTGGAGTGTTTGACCTTTTTGAATTAGAAAAACGCGGCGTGCTTTGAGTGGTTTTGGAACACTTGTAGTCTTTGCCAATAAATCCCGATCGTGGATCTGGATAATGGTTGCGCCTTGATAGCCCATGTGGCCTGTAAGGGTCCATTCCAACTATTTTTGGGCTCTCGTCATATGAATTTGTTGTAGAATCATATGAAGTTGAGAGTCGCTTGTTATGGATTTCTCTTCTTGTGTCATTATCAAACCTCTCCTGAAATATTTAGCCCATCCAAAAAATTATTGCTAATGGACATAAAAATATAAAATCACATTATTCTTAGAAAAATGAACATAAAATTATAAAAGTGATCTTACAGTGGATTTTCCGTTACGGATTTCAGGTTGACCAGCCAACTGATATCGAACAGCCAACTTAGCCCTTTGAGATCGAACAGCCAACTGAGATCTAAGGAGAGCTTGCATACTGTATAGAGTAGCAGCTACTCGTTTTCTAACTAGGAACCCTCTAACAAGAGCTTGGAATTTCACTAGTCCTTTTAACACCCTCGGGGCCTTCCTTGCATAAAAACATAAACAAGACTCCATTAGACCAAGACAAAATACTCAATTACTAATGAAGGAAACTACTTGGTGATGAAAACATGAAAAGTAACTTTTGAAGTCAAAAGTAAACATTTAAACTTTTGGGGGTAAATCACATAAGTGTAAACTTTTGATTGTTGAAACACAAAATGTAAACTTTTGTGCTTAAAACATAAGAATACAAGCCTTTGGTAGACGAAATTCTAAAACCTAACTTTATTTCACTAAGCAACAAATGCTAAAACTTTTATTTTAGTAAAACCACAAAATTTTAGACTTTTTGATATAAAATCACAATTAAATTACTTATAAAAATGAACGTAAAGTAACATAAAAGTGATCTTCTCAGTGGATATTTGTGATGAGGCACGTTGAACCTTAAAGGGTATAGAGTAGCAGCTGCTCTTTTTCTAACAAGAACCCTTAAACAAGAGCAGAAATGTTCACTAGTCCTCTTAACATCCCTCAGGCCCTTCTTGCCTTAAAACATAAACAGAACTTCATTAGACCAAAGAAAATACTCAATTACTAATGAAGGAAACTACTTGGTGACATTGTGAATATATGATCATCGACATGTTTACATTTTAGGTAGTCACAGATGCGTTCTTCGAAAACAAGACGTGACACAATTCAATTGTCAAATGTTAACATATATATCCCCTTAATATAAAAATTATAGCGTACTTTAAAATCTTGGATATATGATCTCCACACATTTCATGAATCTCATTTTATCTTCAATTTCATTACATAAAACTTCACACAATCACACGTACCAAAAATCAAATGTTCTTCTAAGTTTCTAGCACACCTTTAATCGGTGAAAGCTATGAAAATTAATTACTTCAACTTGAATCATATCATGAAGTTCCATGAGTTCCATAATACAATATGTGGTCATAAGCAAAAGCCAAACGTAACTATACAATTAGCCATTTAGATTTTAAGACTTTTAACTACAACACCCAAACAAAATTTATCCATTACATACAATCTGAGTGTTAATAGAGTTTCGCGAGTAGCAGCCACAAATGACTAGATAAAATCTAAGATAAGCTGCCACATAACAAAAGAGCTTAAAAGTTACAATTTTTTTTGAAAGGATTGAGGTACTGGCTTACAAATATACATACGGGATGTAGGAAGAGCATGAGAATCGTAAGTCTGATTCGGAGTGGTTGGCTTAGAGATTTGAGGTTTTGAATTAAATTTTATGATGGATTTTTTGTTTTTAGAGACAGAATGGAAGATTCGAAATAAAGAGAATATAGGAAAATTAGAATGTGGCTAGATAAGAAAAGAAAAGAAAGTAGTGAAAAAGGCAATAGTGTCATACTATTTGGGTATACGTGGCTTCTTTTAGAGGCTGCACAGTAATATTTGAGCTCTTTCTTATAGTATAGGTAGATATAGGTGCCAAATAAAGTATAACAACGTGCTGCACTTTATATGCTTCCTCTAAACGAGTAGCTTGGTGTAGAAAGTTCTCCAAGAAAACCCTAATGTCTTCTAACATAAACGTGCAGCTTGAAAGTAACAACCAAAACAGATCCGATTCTCAGCCAACAATAAATGAAATGAAAGATCGTTTATGAAGTATCATTGTGAAAACCTAAAATCGATTTAGGTTTAACCTTTGCTCAGCAAGAGTTATCGATTATGAGCAAACGAATCACTAGACATGCATGACCTTATCCGAGTGGAATCATTTTCCACCGTCACCCTTTGTGACGGATCCTTCATACATTTTCCAAAGCTCCATCTCTTCTTTGTTTTAGCATTACTGTTATCTATGTTTACTTTATCTTTCTTCATTCCTAATACCCCCTAAACCACCTTGTAACTTTTCCCATATCTTTTTTCTTATCTAGCTCAAATAAGAAGCTATTTATGTGATTGTCTTTTTTGATATATTTGTCCTAAACGAGAGTGAGAGGGTTTTATAGCCACAAGGTTCTTCACTTGCCTTCATTAACCCCTTAATTCAAGCAATCAACCATTCAATGATATAGGCAATCTCTGCAATTAAGCACAATCATACCATAAGTCCCATGCCTCTAAATAAAGAAAGCTTAAATCAAAATTATGGTAAGGATTTCTAATCCAATGACAAGGGAATATCTTCTCAATATATATACTACATTATAATCTATACTACGTTATAAAGCATTTTCCACCTATTCTTGAAAGAGTAGGAAATTGAAAGTTGAAACTATTTAAGGAAAGTTTGTATAGCAATTAAAAAACGTATGCCATTTCAAATATTTTTCAGTCTTCTATTGAATGTATATGAAACTTTGCACTACATTAATGCTCTAGTTGAAAAGTTGAAAAGTTGAAAGTATGTTAGGAAATGTTTATACAAGGATGGAAGATATACTATATCGGATGGAAAGCATTAAAGGGCTAAAAGTATGTTAAGAAAGTATTGAATTCATATGTATGAAAGTTGAAACTATTTAAGGAATGTTTGGAATCTATACTATGAACACGGTTTGAAATTCTTGAATTCTAAAAAAACTATTTACGGAATGTTTGAATCATTAAAATGTACACAGTTTGACAACTCATGAATCTATCAACGGAATGTATTCAGACATTTATATGTACACGGTGGGAAAACTCACAAATCTTTTAATGGAATTGATTCAATCTTTTGAATGTACATGGTTGAAAATAAAATTATATATGGCAAGGGTCTTTTCCATTGCCTATATAAACAACCAAGACGTGTTAATTTATTTCATAAGTCAAATCTCATAGAAGAGATGGAAATGAAAAATGTAAATTCTTTTAGTTTCAGGATTCATTAGAATATGAACCATATCATTGGCTGTATAGCATATATGGCTATCTTGAATCATGTTTTATCTTGCTTATCATGCATCCTTCACTGTATCTTTTCTTTAGATGTGTATCATATATTTCTTTCCATCCACTTTTTCTTTCTGGTTGAGATATAACAAATGCCGCTTCAGTTTGCGAATCTGTTGACATGTAGTATGTATCGTCTGCTGGTAATAGAAGATAATTGGGGTCAAGCAATGATAAAATCACTTGTAACTAAGTTTTGATGTTGATAAAACACGCTACCTACTATTTCATTCAAGTAGA